>ML778111.1:327203-353744 GCA_009831015.1 Picea engelmannii | reverse complement strand
ATATATATGTATGTATGTATATGAAAACAATCATGTGAATTGCAAGTTTTCATGATAGGAAACTACAATAGATATATATATACATCTGTCAATAGGTATTAAGGTAGTGAAAGGCGATTAAGCCTAACTATTTATGTTTTTTTCTAGGTTCTGGAAACTTAAATCAAATGAACCTTCCAACACAACAAATTTCTGGAACGAAATATCAGAAGAACAATGATTCATTTACTTAGAATTGAAACAGAATTTTGGGCGCACACTTCGTTAAAAATTTATAATGTTGTTAAATGAACGAATAATCGTGACAATTGTTGTAGAAACCATGCGACAATGGAATTAGAGAGATAATAGATCTACTTGACTATCACGACGTTGTTTTCGAAGGAAATTACAATAATATAGGAGTAAACTAAAGGTAGGAATTATACTCCTAGAAGACATAAGGATTGATATACTCTGCTTAAATAAACTAACCAACCTTTCGAAAAAGACAAAAATTTTAATCGTTTTGTGCTTCCCTTGTCTTCAGTATAATCATATAAGAGAAGAGTTCAGTGTTTATTTTTATTTTTTAAATTAATTTTCAACCCAACGCAAGAACCAAAATTAGTGTTTTACCGACCTACGTAGGCATTGCGTTATACAATCTCTCATAGGGAATACTATTACAACATTATTTTTTAAAACAAAAACTGAACTTCAAACTGTGCACAATACGATATTTATACCGAGAAACTTCGTCTTTAGAATCTGGGACGATAAGTCTTGAGGAGTTAAGAGGAAAACTTGAATACCTTTCAACAAGAGGATGCTCGAGAAATCTGAGACTCGAAGATCCAACCCTGTAAGGAGAACAAGAAAAGTTCATTAGTAATTGTCAATATATAATAGATTTGTCTACACATGGGTTACATAACTAAATCACCAAAATATAAATGATTCTGGAAAAAACTCTTAACGAAACATAGAATTAAAATTCCCAGGTTACTCATTTAATAAAGACGTAGGTTCGAGTGTTACTTAACTGGGGCTTCTGGAATCAGACCTCCCTTCCTCTACGCTTGCCTGAGATGCCATCCATGATCCCAATGGGGTTGGAAGTAGTGTGAGTCGCCTGATGGGTACCCTCGTAGTATCAAGGGCCAACCATTAAAATTGGGTATCAAATCTTTATCCGATCATCCGAAAGGAAAGCTTTAAATAATAACCACTATATTAAAGAAAGGTAAAATGGATCACAAAATTAATTAATAGTTCGATCCTATTTTCTTTATGAGTCCCTATCAAATAGAATAAAATCCTCGAGCTAAAATGGTGGATTTTACTGCTACAGTAATCTAATAAAGGAAAAAGGGAAATTGTAAATCAAAGGGAATCATTTATAAACCAATAGGAGACGAACGCAATTGGTCACATCAGAGATCTAGATGTGATAAAGTGGATGGTGTAAGGATGAATCCGATTTACAAACCCATATTTATGCCGAAAGGCATATACCTATTGACAATGGGCACATTTAATAGGTTTTTAGTGCTTAATCAGTTTTGTATGGACAAGATTAAATATTGATGGAATATTCTTAGTCATCCCAATAAATCAATGGTTGTGATTTCAACCACTAACTTCCTCACTATTATAAATACATCAGTTTACATGTTTATTTTTTTACTTTTACTTGATCATATTTAAAATTTACTATGGTGCCTAGTTGATTGCCACATTTAAGTAATTAACAAGGATTAAGCAGATTTAGGTTTTTTTTAGGGCTTATAAATTTCTTACTGAGGTAAGTGGAAGTGCTTCACCTTATTTTACCCTAAGGGTTTGGTGGCACGTTACACTCTTAAGCCAACATTTACTAGGTGTGTGGCTACTGCACGGGGGACTTCAGATTAACTTGCCAACCCATTAAATTTTATCATAATAATATACATTAAATCACATGTAAAACGCGAAAAATCAGTTGAGGCTGTGAGAGGAAACCCTTCAACCAAAAAAGTTTTAAAAAATGGACAGCCCTGCAATCCATCTGACGCCCATGCATGCGTGGTCTCTTGGATATTTCCATGGCCATCTTATCAATTGTAATACGGTAAAGGCATACCACCTAAAGGCTTACCAGTGGGGAAACCAGTTGGGACACTTCTATACTAAACAATTTAGCTACTAAGTAATTCAAACAACGAGACTACTTTGTCGGCCTCTTTGAGTGCATAAACTTGTAATTTATTTGTCCGGCTTTGCTCATTTTATATTTGTTTGACGGTTCAATTTATATGTCCTCGACACTATTTAGTGTTGTCACTTATCTCTTGAATTCATTATTTAAATGTCTGTGTTTTTGTTGATCGCAGAAAACAAATTTTTAAAACGATTTTTAAGGTCGCTACCAAGCGACAAACCAAATTGTTGTATAAGTTATTTGATTGCTATAAGTTATTGTGGCCTTACCATTTATTCTGACCTATTGATACCTTTTTCAGTTTCTTTATTGGCTTACTATGCTTTCTATTGATGGCCTCTGATGGTTGTTTTTCCCTAACATGCCATGCACTAGTAAATTAAATATACCTTTCGGCATTCATCAGCCACAATTATGTGGTTGTGCTAGTACTATTCCCTCTTACCATATGAATCTCTGGGGTCACGACAAGTCTAGTAGACGATCGAGTCTGACCATGGTGTTCAACTAGTAAGTATACCACGATTTCTGAGGACAAATTCCCTTTAATTCGAAACAAAAACTTTAATACCTTGAAACCCCACTTATGGCTGAAGGGTCCGTTAGGTACCAAAATGGGGAACTTCAGACATACAATCAATGGAAATACATTCAACCAAAGGGAAAAGTAAGCAATGAGTTGTGTCGAGTAATAGGATATCTAGGAATTTCAAATAAAGAATGTCATTATATCGAATGCACAAACCCTAAGAACATATAACAATAACAAGTTTGTCATAGGGGGCAACGACCTTACCAGTGTTTTTTTTAAAAGGATTGATACAGAGGTAGAGGGGACCTACATTAAATACCTAAGCGTGGCTGGAGTTAAAATAAACCTTCCAAGGGTATACCAAACCATGAAACAAGCCAAGGAAATTGTTGAAAATGCTTGTCACACAAGAATCTTCTACTAACACAGAGAGAGAAAGGGAGTTTGGAGGAAAACATTTCAAGGGGGCTTCTTACCTCACACAGAGTGGCTTCCACCCAGAAGGCATCTTAAATTTCCTCCACCTCAGAACGAAATCCATGTTCCCAATTCCTTGGCCGTGACACCGAGATGAATAGCAACAAAGACGGTCCTGTAATGTTTCGCAACTACGTAGCACTGAGAGGGAAATGAAACGATAACACTAGAATTCCCTTTAGGTAGAGTAATGGAGAAGGACTATAGATCGTACCTAAGCCATGTGAAATAGGGAAAGATGTCAAAAAACTAGAGTGGGCACAATATGTCAAGCCTTAGACCAAATGATCACACCTCAGGGCATCATAAATGTCATAGGTAGAGTAATTAATTCAAGACAGTGTCCCCAACAGTTTCGTTTTAATGGTGAAAGTACTTTGGCAGTCTAGTTGGGGTATATTCACCTCACAACCAATTATAGTTGCAAGTTAAATCTCATCGATCAGTGCACTAAACCTTGAACCCTAATTATTTATCATGGAGCCAAAAAAGGAAAATGGCAAGAAAGGGGTCAGTTTCTCCAAAAGCGTTATCCACAACCACTCAATCCATGACTTGGGTGATACCTTACCCTAAGAGTAATGTTTGGCTTTTCTCTCATCCAGTGTTTCCCGTAGTAGTTCTAGGATCTATGCGTATAAATGAAATCCAAACTTTATATACTTATGTTTTATGTAAGTGGGAGGTAAGTCCCAAACAATTATGGTGTTTAGTTTTATTTGAATTGTTACACCTCTAATGAGGGAAGGATACATTTAGTTATATGTATATGAACCTATATAACTCACCCTTTGATGATCAAGGAAAATTTGAGTTATGTGGGGTAAGACTAAAAATAAATAAAAATTAATAAAACTATTCAGTATTATAAATTAATGAATGTCTGAGACATTTATGAACGCAAACGAACAATTCAGAGTATCCATATTAAAAGAAAAAAAAATATATTTTTCATAAATTTGAGGTACATTACATCTACCCAGTTCCATTTTGAACTTTGACTTCCCATGTTGCTCCCAAATTGGGTCTGGAAAGGGCTTGTTGAGATCCAAGATTTGATTTACTATTGCTCAAGCTACATTCTTAGAAGCTATCTGGTTTCTTACTGGGGAACTAGGCTGTTGATGACTTCTTTCCATCTAGTCAATTATGCTTTGTATAATCTCTGCACTACTGCATTTCTCTTTGATTTGGCTCCTTTGAGAAAATATTTTGTTTTGCAACCTCTCAGTTATATGCATGTGTTGAGAGAGGGTCTCAATATTGAAGGTTAATGTAGAGATGAGTGTTCCCATGTGGATTTGAAACCTTAAACACCATGCACACTCCATCTTCAGGTTCAACTGGTCCAATCCAATGAGAATTTCCTTGACTCCCTATGAATTCATAGTCCTTGGCATAGTGTGGTTCTTCTGTCTATTATCCATGCTAGGAGGGGCACAATTTTGTAGAGGGCTAGGATTTTTGAATTCTAAGAGTCTAGAAATGGAACAAGGAGGTCCCAACAAAGGCCACAATGTGAGGATCCTAGCGAGGAAATAAGTAATAGATGTGAGAGGCTAAGGGGTTTCCCAAAAACTCTGAAGAGAGGCTATCTGAGGCACAAACAAATCTACATAGACAAAGTGAGTCAAGGATGATGCAGGGTTCAAATGGCTTGTCATAGACTTAAAGAAAAATCACCCCAACAAGGATGTTGCCTGGAGATGCTGAGATAAATCACACTATGTGACATTCAAAACCAAAATCATGTCAAACGAATGAATCACAACCTTTTCCTGAGGTGTTGTACTTGTACCCTTCAAATATTCAAGCTTAGGACTCGATCCATCGTTAGTCTGATGATTCCACTTCACTTTAGATCTATTGCATGCTCGGTTAATCTGCTTCAAAGCCTTCAACCTGCACTTAGCCACGAAATCAGTTGAACGGAGAAGCATACCACCCCACGCCATAATGGGATTGTCATACCAGTTCTCGTTAACATGGTTTGTACTTGACTAAGGATGCCCTATCTTATCACCTTCGAGTTGTTGCCTCCATCGATCACGACTCACACTGGAGCTCCAAGTGTACCCTCCTATGGCCATTGCGTGATGGCATATGATCATATAAGGTAACATTAAACAAATGGGGCTAGACCTTCTTTATCCTCCACCCCTAAGGTTCCAATAGGTCTCCCTATGGCCTTGTTCACCATTTTGTCTGTTTCCGTATTATTTTCTCTCAAAACGTGTAAATCGTTTGGCTTTAAGGTTCTTATGGTTACTCATATTTTTTCTATAATTCTTTTTAGGCTCAATTTTTTTGTCTCAGATCCTTGGATCATCATCCTTATGATTGTCTTTGAGTTGCCTACTATATTCATGCTGAGGATTTGTCATTGATTTTCTAGTTGGAGTCCTTTAAGAAGTGCATATGCCTCTTCTTTATTGTTGGTTTTGTTCCTGAGATTCCAGTAGTAGTTCAATATTATTTTTCATCTGGGCTCGTAGAGAACCGCCCCCGCACCTTCCACCCATGGGTTTCCCTTTGAAGTGATGTCAAAACAAAGTTTGTGATTTGACTTTTTTTGGATCCAGTCATCTATACTATGGATAGAATGAAGCTTCAATCTCTATCTTTTCACTGAATGGGATTTCTTAATAATGTAAACAATACACATTTTGGTTAAAAAGGATTAAAATTTCTAATACTAATTCACCCCCCTTATCAGTATTCCAACAAGAGTTTTAAGATCAAATACAATATCTTTGTACCAAGGAGATGTAGAAAACTTGCCATGTACCTATGCTAAGTGATGTTGTAGGTTTTTATCCTCAAACTCCACTGAAGGATATTTTGTTATTTCTGAAATTTTATTTATTCGAAGAAATCTACAATTTGATTCCTCCAAGATCTTTGCTAAACCTTGAACTTTAATAAAAAAAATTGGTTTTATTTCAAGGTCATAATCCTTAATTTAATCTATCCATTTTCCTTTGTTTCAATCACAATCATGTTGATTCAGAATCTATTTCACTATTCTACTAGGTACATATGCAATTATTCTGGAATGAAGAACATACACCCTAAGATATTTCATAGCTTTAACCAATGCGTAAGCTTGTTTTTACATGATGTTATATTAGAGTTCAAAATATCTTAGACTTTTGCTAAGGAAGGTGATTATTTTTTCTTGATTATATTCATTTCTTTGTAAAAGAATTGCAACAATTTTGTCATCAAAAGAAAAAGAGAATATAAGAATTTCTTTTGAATAATATGGAATTATCAGCACTGGTGCTTCTCCCAAGGATTTCTTAATGTGATCAAATGAATATATGGCCTTTGAATACCATTTTACCCCACTATGTTTTTTTAAGCATGTATGTTATATCCTTTACCACTTCAACAAAATAAGGAATAAATCTTCTAAAAAATTGGGTTTTCCAAGAAAGGATTGCATCTCTTTCTTATTTCTTGGTAGGTTAATGACTTTAATTAATTCAACACATTGAGGGTCAATTTTCACTCCTTCCTTGGAGACAATGTTTCCAAGTAATTTTCCTTCCTCCATAGCAAAATATGATTTCTTAGGATTCAGTGACAAACCATATTTTTTACATTTAACAAAAGTTTGTCTAAGATGTTTTAAATGATCATCATCTAATCTAGAGAAATGTTTATGTCATATAATTAAATAAAAATGAATTTTTACTTTTCTCCAAAAAATGTTATATCCATTTCTCTATGAAATGTTTATCTGCATTCATTAGACCAAAGGTAATTTTGTCATACATCAAGGTTCCCCAAGGTTTGTTAAGCATTGTTAGCTCCTTGTATTTTTCATGCACAACAATTTTGTTATTGCCTGAAAAAACATCAATCATAGAGATTATATTAGCTCCTAATACCTTTTGTAACACATGATGCATTTTAGGAAGAGGATAATTATCCTTTAATGAAAATTTATTAATATTCATAAAATCAAGACAAAGTCTTATTTGACCATTCTTATTTTGAACAGGTACTAAATTTGCAACCCAAGAAAAGTTTCTAATATGAACTATGATTTTTGCATCTAATAAAGTTTTTAGTTTTTTTTCAATGCCAGGAAAATGAATAGGATTTTCCTGTGTTATTTTTTATCTAAATGGCTTAGATCCCACCTTAATTAGAACTATGTTGAATTATTCTAGTATCATAAGTCTTTAGATATTCATATGACCATCCAAACACTCCAATAAATTCTTTAAGAAAATCAACATACCTAATTTGCTAATCAGCGGGAATAAGTTTTGATAGCTTGATATTATTTGGTTCTTGTTCAATACAAATATTACAATCTTTTACTTGTTCACTCTAAGTGTCAACAACAGGTTTAAGAACCACATCATCTTTATCAAAAAAATTCTCCATCGGAAGCAACCCTTTTGGAATCTGATTGTTTCTTAATACCATAATTTTATGATTATCAATCATATCTTGTAATTTAAGATATAAATGATTAATTTCTTCATTATATTTATCATCTTCTTGATCAATATGAGTTTTATAAAATTCATTAAAAATTTCCAAAAAAATGTAATGTGTTGATCATCTTCGAATACCTGCCAATGTTTGCAATTGTTAGGAATAGAATGTGTGTATTTCATTTCCACTTCATATTTGATATTTGGAACTTTAGGTATCTTGAAATTACTTTATTCTACTACTAAAAAATAATCTTATTGATTTCCATGACTTGGTATTGCATGGATATTGAAGGTTACGAAGAAATTTTCAATCAAGTCCCCAACAAAATTCTTATAGGATCTCATCCTAGGGTGTTTGGCTTGATAGACCTTATTTATTTGTTTAGTAATTAATTTTGCATCACCATAGACAATGAGATTTAAAATTTTCAGTTTTCTAGATATTTCTAAAACTAATACTAAATATTCATATTCACAAACATTATTGATGGAAAATGTTTCAAATTGTAGTGTAAACAAAAATCGAAAGAATTTTCGAGAAGGTGAAATTAGAATTATACCTACCCCAACACCCTCCTAGGAGGAATATCCATCAAAATAGATTTTCCACATTCCATTTTTGGGCTATTTAGTTTCACACAAAGGAGCATTTAGAATTTTTGTACAATGTCTTAGTTCATTATTTATAGATAAAATGAAACAATCAAAGTCTTGATCTTTTGAATAGATAGGATAATGATTGGGATGATTGGGGTAACTGACTTTGTAATAAAGTTTGGTTTCCCTTAAAATTATCTTGATCTCTCCACGAAAGAATGGAATTGTGGCATATTTCATGTCCATTTATAATGATCCACCTAATTTTCTTTCCCAAAATCTACATAAAATCGTTCGATAGATTACATGCACATCTACCACAACTATATCCATCAAAATACTTTTGAAAAGAATTTGGGCTAATTGCATTGCAACATCTTTAATCATCCCTGAACATCTAACCTTTCTTGCATCAACAAAATACAAGTCATGATATCATCTTTGGATTTGTAAACCTAGCTTCTTCGTGACTATTTTAGGAATTAAATTGTGAAAAGCACCTGAATCCAACATGAAATCATGTAAAAGATGTTCATGAACAGTCAAATAAATATAAAATGGTGCCACTAATTCTCCTCTTTCCTTAATATGAGGTCGAAACATTACAATAGGTCTTTCATATTTTATTTTTAATTTATCAGGTTGATTTGTTGCAATTGAACAATCGATCATTTTTAGAACGTGTTTTCAATAAATAGTATTGTTTGCAACTTCTAGAAAAGGAATAGGAATTCTTGTCTTATTTAATTCATTTTCCAAATTGAAGGAGTTTCTCATTTCTTTTCAGTTTCTTTATGTTCTTCATCTAGTTTCTTAGTTGCTTGTTTATCATACTTTTGTTTTGAATTTGTAATTTCCTTGAACCTTTATATATATATTTATTTTTACCTGAGTGAACTTGGTTATTTGTTTTAGTTGTATTTGCAGTTGTCCTTGGTCTAAGGCCATATTTTTTATGAATTTCATCTTGTAAGGCATATGAGAAAACCCTATATTGAGAAGATGATGTATAATTTTGGTTATATTTATCATATTCGTTAAAATATAAATTAAATCTCAAATATATCTCATATTTTTCTTAATTCACATGCATATAAGAAAGGTCACCCTCCATCATATTTGTTTCCTCATCAATATCTTCAAATTTCTCTTAAATTTTATTAGTTCCTCATATGACAACTTGTTATTTTTGTTTTCTTCTCTCTTGTTCTCTTGATTCACTTGTAACTCCGACATTTCCTAAAGCAATCATATTAGATTCAATTTGAATATTGTCATATTGAATATCATTTAAGGTAGTAGATGTCATCTCTCTAAGTAATAAGGAAACTTTTGGGTCAAAAGAGCCATCAAAAGTAAATTTTGCAGCTGGTTGTAATGGTTCCACATTTGCAAGGATCTTATTATAAATTTTGTTAAATGTTTTAATGAAATATCGAACAAATTCATTATGTTTATTTTCCAAGATCCCAATATCAATCAATAAATATAAAAGATCCTTCTTTTCACCCCATTTCCTAAGGAAAGCATATTCAAGTGCAGCCCAAGAATCAATTGAACTAGGAGGTAACCCATTAAACCATGTCCTCGCCTCTCCTTAAAAAGTAGGATAAAACATCCTCACACAAACATATTCATTCTCAAGGCCTTGATTATCTGTGAAATAATGAAAGGATGATAAATTATTTCGAGGTGTAACTTCATCTTCCCTCTTACATTTGGGTAATAATTTTAGATAATTATCAGGAAAATCATGCAGATTTCTAGGAATATTTAGAGGGGCATATCTAGCAGTTTCTTTGTTGAATAGCCTAGGTGGAGGTGGTGGGCATGGTGGTTGTTTTTTAGGGATATCTCCTGCAATCACTAGATGATCAATTAACAAAAGTGAGTTTGCAAGATTGAGTGAGTTGAAGAATACTTTAAATTCCTCTTCTTGTACAGGAACCTTTCAAAACATTCTAGGATAAATCATGGGAGAATGTTCTGCATAATATATAGGAGAATGAATCTGGGATATTATAGGAGAGTCTTTCAAAGATATTTCAATATAGTTTTCAGTAAATATTTCAAGAGATTCACACACATGAACTGAAGGTGGATATTTTGGAGAATTTGGAGTAGACTATTTAGGAGATGTTAGAAGGGAACATTTATGGGTTGTTCAGGAAATATATTTAGAACAATATTCTAAAGAAATAGAATATTTTCCTTTTGATTTTGGATCATAGGAAGAAGAGGGATTAACAATAGTGCAGAGGTGTTGTAGGTATGTTCCTAGTATTTCACTTAGACAATACTTTTTATGGGTATTTTATTGTTGTGGTCTTTTTTAGGACTGGGTTATCCCCATTTTTTTTCCTTCCTAATGCTAGGATTGAAAATGTGGAGTCGTCAGGTGAAATATTTATCCTTCCTAACTCTTATTCACCAACAAGGAGTAGGTTTTCCTATCGTTATGCCTAGGGAAAGTATAATTTGTTTAATTCATTCCATGACAATGCTGCCAAAATAATGTTGTAAGCCTTGATATGTTTTTGGCTAGGAAACTATGCCAAGGAATACATTTAAAATTGATTGATTTGTTTTAAATTGGTTTTTCCTAAAACATAATGTTTCTTTTATTTACCTTAGGCCTCGATTTCTAATCTATAATTCTTATAGATAATTGTTTGAGGGAACAATTTCTATGTTTTAGAAAATTTAAAACTTAATGAATCAAATAAGAATTAGGGAAAAAAATACTTATTGTAAAATAACGTATCTTTTGATAAATATTATTTTACTTTTCAGATAGAGGAAATTGTAACAAAGTATGTATCTAAATCAATTATATAAAATGAAAAAAAGAAACAATTATTTTCTATTCAAAAGGAAAAATAAATTAAGAACAGGTCCTATCAATACTCATAGTATATCTGAGAAATATGTAGCTTTAATGATTCCTTTCTAGTCTGTAATATTAGTGGTTGTACTAATTTATCACAATTATGATATCAAATGAATTTTATAATAAACTATAGACATGGAGATAGCATCAAGAACATAAATCACTAGAACTGAGACATATAAATGTTGAATCACTCAAAGCCTGCAAAATTTTATTAAAGATGTGTTCTTTTCTCAGGCCAAATGCTCCTTTATGTTTAATATTTCTAAGACCTTTATACAAATCAGTACATAACCAAATGTGGTTATTCCATCCTATTTACTATTCTTTGATATACAAAATATCTTTGACTCCTAAAAATAGGAAGATTTGGAAGATAACTATTCCAAATCATGATTTTCCTCAACTCTCTTGATGACTCATTTAGTCGAAAGATGGGTGATAATTTTCCAAGTTTCACTTGATGGATAGTTGAATGACTTCATTTTCCTATATGAAATTTATATTTCAGTGTATTTCCCACATGCAGGAGGGCTTGGAAAGTGGTTTTTGATTTTCCAAAGAAGATAGAAATCATCTATGAGTAAATCCACAATAGTCCGTCCTCTAAAATTTTCAACCATTCCATGGAAATTTCACTCACGTTCCCTAACCATGAAAAAATTATTCCTGTAAATCTCAAATGATAGAAAATTCCCTTTATCATTTGAAGATGAAGGAAGTCCCATTTTTAGTATGTTTTAAAATTTGTTGGTGAATTTTGGTGTAGGCCATTTCGGGGAAAAGTGTGGTAATTAATGAATTCATTTAGTAAATGGAACAAAGAAGGAGTGTGCATTAGAAAACAGAGAAAAGCAGCCCCGAAAAACCAAGAAATTCAAAGAAAGGATGAAATATGTAGATCAATAAGGAAAATAGTTGGATTTTAGACTAGCCACACTCATGGAGTTAGGAAGTGGAAAAACCTAATCCACCTAGGGTTACTGAATTAGGATTTTGGTCATTTTTTTAATGGGTAATTAACCCCTTTTTGTAATATAAATATGTTGTCATGAGATAGAAGATGTATACAGAAATGTATGATAGGTGATAGAGATATGATGAGATAGAGACAGACACATAAAGATATGCATTGTAATTGAGGGTAAGATCATAAGTCATGAGCTGTGGAGCTTACTACAATATTTTCATCCTCAAATGTAATGCATGTGACACTGTAACTTTGATGCAGAATAATAAAATAGATAATAAATCCAAATATTTGTGGACGTAGCTCGGGGGGTGAACCAAGGTAAAATTTGTGTCTCTGTGTGGAATTATTTTGTTATTTTTTGAAAAATTTTAAGTTATGATGAACATATTAATGTCGCAGTGGTAAAATGTAGTGCACAATAGAGTAACTAGGATAATTACTGTAGAATAAACCATAATGAACATAATTGATTACTGATTGGTATATCTGATATATAATGATGTGTTGATGTAATAAATAATAGATCTGATGTGTTTTAAGGTAGAAAGAATGTCTCTCATCCCCACATAAGTCTCCCTTCCAAGATTGCAGAAATATGGGTTCTACAGTCATCCATAAGCCATCTCAAGTGAGACTGCATTGTGCACTATGTGCACAGTGTTTCCTTTCAGTCTCCAAACGGGACAATGTTTTCCATGGTTTTTTTGGAAATCTAAAGTACAACCTGGGTCAACAGAGAAACGTCCAAAAAATGGTTTTGTTGTTGGCTAGAACCCAAAATAACAAATTGGAAGGGAAATGCTGAGAAGAAAATTGAAGTTAATGAAGTATTAGAAGGGGATGTTCAGACCATGGAATCCCACTAAACAGGATATCAAATGATGGTTGAAAACAAAAGAGCTTGAATTTTCACAAAAAGACAATAGAAACCCTAAGTATACACCACACACATATTTGGAGAGATACATGTTCACTAATGTTCATGAGGAATTTTTCTTTGAATTCCCACATTTGCTGCAAGAGTGGATATTGATTGAAGGACACTCACCCAACTAACCAGATAATACCATGTAACATCCCCTTCATTAAGAATAAATGTAAGTGAGTACAAATTGGTAAAAAATATTGGTTTTTTTTTTTTGAAACAACAGTTAGGACAAGTGTTATGTGAAAATAACATACATCAATATTTACACATTCTATTCTCATCTATATCACTACATGGAAATATTCAGATACAACATCATTGTTATACATAGATCAATCATATCACATAAAGATAACAAAAGATGTCTACCGACTCAACCTACCCTGCAAGGTTAGGACCTCCAAGACACATAATCAACGCTCAAGTCCATGATTCATATGATTGATTTTCATCATTGAAGGTCTCAGGACTGACAATTGTTCAGAGGAACAAAGAAGTATCTAATTCCCATAACCAACTCTAACCTAGACTCAAGACTAAATTTGACAATAAGGTACTTAATCGTAATGCAAGTAAATTCATTCAATAACTCATTATACTAGTACATAATTTGTCAATTCATCATTCAAATTTCACATCATAAGAAAATACTCAATTGTTTGGTTTCATTCCATTACAAAAGAATCACTATTACCATATACATCTCAGTGTTATAATCTACTTTGTAAGTTAAACAATTAACAATCCATTGTGGATAACAATATCATTTAATTTAGTACTGAATTTAACATAACAATATACATAATACCCTCATTGGAAATAATCAATTTCTCTTCAATTTAGACTTACAATTCATATTAAATTCATACCTCTAACCACAATTGTCAACAACAATTCTATAGTTTTTAATAGTTGATTCATGTTCCAAAGTATATAACAATCACACTAATTTCATAACAAACGTTATCATATCAATCTCGATCATGGATTGCACAATTAAACTTTCATCTTATATCCAAGGAATAGTTATCTTATATCAATTGCATAGTTGTTGTTTAACACTTATTAAGGTAGTCAAAATTTATTGTTAAAGAACCAACTTAATTCTAATGTTTCAAGACATTTCACAACCCATTTACTTACTAAATTTTAATCCCCACTCTATATTGTATCCTTAAAGTTATAATTTAAGTTCCTCTTGAGTAAAATATATAATATTATCTCTATTACTATAATAGTATGGTATTTCTAGGTTAAAATTGTTTCTTCAACTCTTCAACCATTCTTCCTAAATGAACATCACCCTTTATCACTTAATAAGTTTTACCATATCCTTATTAACCAAAATGATTATACTTTAACACTCTTAATATAAATGATCTTATTATAATAATTATAAGTATATAGTTCATCACTAAATAGTTCAATAACCATTAATTCATAAACATTCCAAAGACATTACATAAATGAAATGAATTTTTTATCATATTGTTAATTGAAATCAATCCAATGGAAGAATAGTGATGCATAAGAGGTGCTAAACCATTTTAATGTAACTATTGTTAAGTTTTGTTTTACTGGGATAAATCTTAGTCATTCTTTGAAAACCTTTCTTATTTTGTGAATTTCATTAGTAGTCAATATCTATGTAACAACCCATCGAAGAAAAACTGAATGTATGCACATATTAAAAAGGACTATATTTTTTTTTAAATTTTAATATATTCTATTACTAAATGTAAGTGTCTAACTAGAGACGCCACACATTAATCACGCAATTCATTAGTTTTACTTTTACAAGGGTTGCGCATATTGCACCATGTTAATTTAATCTACAACATATGTATTAAATTATAATCAACACTACTAATTTAGTTAATCTATTAGTTTACTATATTTCACTAAATTTGTTAGAATCATCACATTAATATTATTCCTAGGAAGAAACAACCAAGGTGACATACATCAATATTGAAAATAGTAATGATTCCCTTACTAAATTTGATTAATAATAATCATGTTTAGATAACGCATTTAGGTACTCTTCTTCCCCCTTAACCCCCCTAGCCATAAAGGGGACACACACAAGAAACAAAAAACAGTAGCTCCAGGATTGCCTCGCAAGGAAGAGCTTCCACTCTTTCTTCAAGCTTGGTATCCCGACTCTCATAAGTAAAAAACAGTCCACAATAATTTTGGCAGCATAACCTTACCAAGAATAAGTGAGATTTCATTTTCCTTCTACTCCATTTGTTTTATAGAAATTTCCTCACTCACACATGTACCCATGCACAAATAATTAACTTTTATATTAAATTAATTATGGTTATTCACCCGCACACTTGTCACATTCTCCCGAAGTTGCACAAGTAATTACCATTTTTATTTTATTTTAAAAACCAATTTCCCTCACATTCCCCAATGTGTTCCTACTTTTTCTCTTAGTTGTCTCTTTGTTCCCCAAATTCTCATTTAATAAGTGTCGTCTAACTAGATCTTAGTCAGGGTTGGATTAAGAGTCTTCTTCTAGTTAGACTAATGGTATATTGACTCTCGATACAATTCTATGTGTACACATATTTTCTCATAATTTATTTCTTTCAATTTTAAAAATCTCTTTTATTATTTTCATGCACACATGTGCATTTTATCCAATCTTTTGATTTTTCTCACATTTTCCTAGAAATTGAATTATCTCAATTCTTTTAATTTATTTAATATTTCTATTTAGTGCCCTAATTAAACTTAGACTTAGGCTTAGTATTAGAATTAGGCTTATAATATTGTTAGGATTTTCGATTAATAATTTATTGTTTAATTAATTAATGCATTCTAACAAGGTCTAAAAAAAAAATTCATTGTTTTCTAGGCCACCTAGATTTATTGACTCAATTTTTAATTACACAACACGAACTTCAAGATGCACCTCCTTAAACCAAGGGTGCCACTCTTCTTAGACTAGTTTTTGGAAGTTTGTCCGACCCTTGGAGTCAACACTCCATTTGGTCCACCTTGTGAGATACTAAGGGATTCTAAGGAATAAGGACTCTGCCTTATTGCGCACCCCTTAGAAATATTCACAAGAGTCTGTCTTAGTCTTCCCTCATGGCATCGTGGACTTATTGAAATAGGTAATAGTTAAACTAGAGTTCATTCCATGGAGAGAGTGCTAGTAGGTTGTGATAGGGATGATACCACACCTCTCCCTCAAATGTTTGGTTTCCATAAATGGCCCCAATACTCCATATGTGAGTCGATTAGAAAGCATCGTCAGCCTGCATCCATTGACAAAAAAAAATTCAATGATCCATATACATAGATGATTTTGTAATCAATCTTATCTCACATGTGCATAAAATTAAATGCTCAAACAAAATACAATACACTCCTTGACTCGATCCAAAGTCCAAGGAAGTCCATTGATACCATCATCATCTAGAACCTGTCATGTGTCCTACACATGCAGGAAAAGTCATTAATAGCTTCTGCCAATACATATACATCAATAAAAATAAGTCACAACACATCATCATCATCATCATCATGTATAATCCATAATCGAAATGAAATCACAATGTACCATAACCGCATCACTTGCATGCAAGTGTCCTCAAAGAGTAAGTCAACAAAAGTGTGCTCAGAAGAGAGGGATGTTACATACACCCCTTATTGTTTTAAACTTCATCCCAAATTTTGTATAGTGTATAAATGCAAGTAAATAAATGTATGTGACATAGATCTATATGTCTAATCTATCAAACAAGTAAGGAAATTGTTTACGCATGGCATATGCGTCCTCCCAGGTAGCTGAGAATGGACTATAGTTATCCCATTAGAGCTTGACATGATCGACTATTCAACACCGTATCTGTCGAATGAGATCGTCCAAAATGCATATTGGCTCTTCCATGAGAGCACCCTCATATGACACTTGCAATGAACTCATGTCAATAACATGTGACGTTTTTATATAATGTCGTAAAAATGACACATGAAATAAATCATGCATATGCCTCAAATAATTAGACAAGGCTAGTCAATAAGCCATGGGTCCTTTCTTTTCCACAACTTTGAAATGTCCCTCAAACCTAGCAGAGATTTTAGCACCCTTTCCAAACTTTCTCAAACTCTTGTCTGGTTTTACCTATAAGAAAACAATGTCACCAACTACATAACTGTGGTCAACACGATGTGCATCAACATAAATCTTATGTTTATATTTCACTTCTTTAATCCTCTGTCCTATTGATTTCATCTTTTCTTCCATTTCTTGAATCATGTATTGTCCTATCAGGATGCTATCCTCAAATTGATCCCAACTCAACAATGTCTGACATGATCGCCCGTAAAGAATCTCAAACTATGCCATACACACTGGAATAATGTGTTCACTCTTCTTCAGAGTGTCAACTACCACAAAAATTGAGTCATCTCTCATTTCCATCAATGGAAATCCAACAATGAATTCCATCGTAATGACTTCCCATTTAGATTCAAGAATAGTGTGTGGTTGTAACAATCCTGCTGGATGTCTCTGTTCAGCCTTCACTTACTAACATTCTAGACATATCACCACGTAACCATCTATGTTTTCTTTCATTCCCCTCCAGAAGAATAATGGCTTAAGGTATGCCTTCATCTCCATGACTCCCATATGAGCCATGTACACTTCTCAATGATATTCACTCAAGATCAAACTTATTAATTCTTCGTTAAGAGGTACTTAAATTCTTTCATTAAATATAAACAACTCGCCGTTTTCTAAAGAATAACCTTCAAACTCCGGTAGCGTCATGGTATTTCGTCGAATATTATCCTTAAATTGTTTATACCAGTCATCGTCGATCTGCAAAGTTAGAATCATTTCTCAAAGATTCATCTTAAGAGGTATTATTGATAATATGGATGGTCTCTGACTCAAATCATTTTCCACTATGTTGATCATTCCTTTAATGTAAGTAATCTCAAATTCATATTTGCTAAGTATTTTTGACCAACTCCTTTGTCACGCGTTCAAGTCACTCTGCATAAATATTTCCTACAATCCACAATGATATGTCTTTAGTTCAAATTTGCATCCAATCATATCTTGTCTCCAAACTCTCAAGGAATATACAATTTCTAATAACTCCATGTCATGCGTTTCAAAGTTATCTTTATGATTTCTCAATTTCCTTGAAATGTAAGCAATCACTCCACCGTCTTGCATAAAAACCCCTCCTAAACCTTCCTTGTGCATACCAATAATTCCATGTCCATTTTGGGGACCTTTAGTATCATCGTTGTTTTCAACAACTCCTTGAGCCTCTGAAATTATTCCGCGCATTTCTTAGTCCATGCAAACTTCTTGTTTTTATTCTACAATTTTGTGATTGGATTTTCTATCGCCGAAAAACCTTAGACAAATCATCGGCAATATCCTTCTAAATCCATAAAACTATGTAATTCTTGTATGTTTGTTGGTGTTGGACATTCCATAATGGCCTCTACTTTCGTTGGATCCGTAGTGATACCTTCACCAGATATGATATGTCCTAAGTAATGAATCTTCAATTGGTAAAAAGAACATTTCGATAGCTTCCCGTACAATTTGTTTTCTCGTAGACACTATAGGACTAATATTAAGTGTTCTTCTTGCTCTTCTTTCATCTTAGAATAGATTAGTATGTCATCAATAAATACTTGAACAAACTTGTCCAAGTATTCGCTAAAAACCCCATCATCAAAATCCTGAATACCCCTGGGGCGTTCGTCAACCGGAATGGTAAAACTGTAAACTCATAGTGTCTAAACCTCATCTTAAATGTGGTCTTAGGGATATATTATTCTTTTATCCGTAATTGGGGATATCTTGATCTCAAATCAATCTTTGAAAACACCATCACTACCTTCATGTGGTCAAACAAATCATCTATTTTGGGTCACAGATATTGGTTCTTAATCGACTTTTTTCAAATGACAATAGACAATACAAAGTCTCCACGATCCATCCTTCTTTCTCATGAAAATAACTAGTGCACCCCAAGGTAACACACTTGGAAATATAATTCCCAAGTCCAATAATTCCTTCAATTGCATTTTCAACTCCTACAATTCAGGTGTTGACATTTGATATGGTGTTCTCTCTATTGGTTCAGTTCCACGCTTCAAGTCTATTGTAAAATACAAATCTCTTTCGAGTACCGAACCTGGTAACTCTTCTGGAAACACATCTGCAAACACTTGCACTATAGGAAGGTTTTCTAATCCTTCTGCCTCACCCTTTTCATTTAGCACTAATATTGCATAAATATTTCACCCCTTGTTCATATTCTTCTGTAGTTGTAGGGAAGAAATAAATCTCAAGGACACCCCCTAGTTCCTTCCTACAATCACTGTACTCTGTCCCAAATCATCTGTCATATTTAACAGTTTCATCTTACATTTAAGTATCACATCATGTGATTCTAGCTAGTCCATACGAATCACTATGTCATAAGATCCTAATATAGCTACATAGAGTTTTACCTTCATTACAAAGTCTCTCAATTTAATGCTATAATCCATAACTTTTCCTCTAACTTTTTGTTTGGCACCCGATTCAATTTCTACGAATCTGAACTTTTCGCATTTAAATGCCTTTACCTTAATTCAATTTAGGATTGCACTGTATATAAATATCTTCGTACCAACTTGATATACCAAAATGATAAAAAATATATCGATGATCATACTTGACATTTGGAGCATAGTGGACTGGTGCTCGGCCTGGTGGTTGTTCATCGCTGCATGTATCCTATGAGCCTTGCCCAAATATCCAAATGTAGTGGGTCATGATGATCCTACCACTTTGGACTTCTCATTTAGATATTCTTGTTGGTAATGTGGATCTCCACATGTCCAGCATCAAGTCTTTGGTCCAGTGCTCTTGGTTCCCGAAGTAGAAGTTGTTAGCCTACCAATCTGTCATCCTGGTCTATTCTATTGAAGAAGCCTAAATTGTTGTTGTTGTTCAGTATGCCATTGTTTCTACTATTGTGGTCCTATGTAAATATTCCTCTTCTAAGGAGTCTTTCATCGTGGTGTCATGAGCATAGGTCCTCTCGACATATCTCGATGCCCTGAAGTTTTTCAGGTTGGTGTCTGATGTTGTTTCGCTCTTGATGATGTTTGTCTAGCCGGTGTAGAAGGATTCCTTCCCTAACCATCATTGTTAAACTCTTCCTTAGCTATGAGGGCCTTCTGAACTGCATTGTACAATGTCTAAGGCATTAGGATCCTTACCTTCTCATGAATTTTGAAGTTAAGGCTTAACAAAAAGTTTTCTACCTTTAACGCTTATGTGTTCATATGTGGATCATACCTAAGTAGATCCATAAATATGTCATTATTCTCTCACACCATATGATCACCCTATCATAATACGTTGAAATCATTAATATGACACTCAATGAATTCCTCAGACAAGTACCTCTCCCGAAACCATTCCTCGAACAACTCCCATGACATGTCTTCGATGACCATGTTTAATTGAGTTAAGAACATCTTCCACCATAGAAGAGAACTCCTTTTTAGGTGAAATAGTACCATGTGTAAATTCATGTTGGAGGTGTAATCATGCAACGCGAAGCACATCACCATATTATCCAACCATTCCCTACCCACTAAGTCGTCTCTGGAACCCATGAACTCGATAAAATTCACCTTCTCGAGTTTTTTGTGTATACTACTACTATCATCTAGTGTGTGTTGTGAACCCTCATTGAGCATAGACTCTCTTCCTTCATCTCGATCCAGGCATTTGATCAACACCTGTAAAATCCTCTAGAAGGATCTCATCATACCTACCACATCTCCCATAGCAACCTTCTCTTGCTCAGTAATATGCTCATCTCCCTAGGGGTTAGACCCCTATGGGGTGGATACTATAAAAGGTGTCACACCTCTTCCTCCAACACCACATCATGTACTTCCACTCCATCCTCTGACCATGATTACCTGCATGTACAATTTCAAAATTTTTATCAGATACATAATTTTAATCACTTATTTAACACAGTGGAAGGCATAATGTTCCAATGTCACAAGGTTGAACCCGCTCTGATACCATATGTAACAACCCACCAAAGCAAAATTGGACATGGATATAAAAATGAATACTACAAATGTATGCACATATAGAAAAGGTCTATTTTCTTTTAAGGTTTAGTATATTATATTACTAAATGTAAGTGTGAAAACCTTTATTATTATATTATATTACTAAATCTTAGTCATTCTTTGAAAACCTTTCTTATTTTGTGAATTTCATTAGTAGTCAATATCTATGTAACAACCCACCGGAGAAAAACTGAATGTATGCACATATAAAAAAGGTCTATTTTTTTTTTAAGGTTTAATATATTCTATTACTAAATGTAAGTGTATAACTAGAGACGACACAGAGTAATCACACAATTCATCACTTTTACTTTTACAAGGGTTGTGCATATTGCACCATGTTAATTTAATCTACATCATATGTATTAAATTATAATCAACACTAGTAATTTATTTAATCTATTACTTTACTATATTGTACTAAATTGTTTAGAATCATCACATTTATATGATTCCTAGGAAGAAACAACCAAGGTGACATACATCAATATTGAAAAAAGTAATGATTCCCTTACTAAATTTGATTAATAATAATCATGTTTAGATTAATCATAATCATGTTTAGATAACACATTTAGTAACTAAAACAATTCTTGACCTTGTCGATTAATTATAAGTCTCCAAAAAAATACAATGTGAATACATATAGGAAAAGTTGAGAATCTAAGGGTGCATAAATTAATTTCATTAATTATTAAATTCATTTATGAGCTTCTAATCTATAACTATAAATTTATTCGTGGTAATAATTCCTTTCATAGATAATCAATAATTAACATCACGACCTTTTATAAACCAAGACTCCAATCAACATTATCAATTACCATATCGTTACGAATGATAATGATGATGATGATGATGATTAGCGTCCACTAAGACCGAATTGGTCTATCAGATCTTAAGAGGGTAAGTGATTACTTGTGATTCTTTATAATTTTGTTTTTGTTCTCGAAAAGCATTAAGAGAAGTTTTCCAAGATCACCATATTTTTGTTGAGTTAAGAGGTTAGGAAGGTTGGTAGTGTGATAAATATTTTGAAATGATATCTAATATGGGTATAGGATAGACAATCTAAGAGAAAGTGCTTTTTATCTTCAGCCTTCTTAGTGTCACAAAGGTGAGACATTCTTTCAACCCATGGCTTTTTAGGAATTGACCAATGCCCAGTTTCACTATGGAGCTCGTGAGAATTTGTTCTTATCTTAGCAATTTTCACCTTTGTATAGATAATACCAAGGTAAGTTTCACTTGGCAAAATAGATAGATAATTTTGATATTCTAGATTAGGGTTGATTACATCTTTATAATACCTTAATTTTTTTTTCCCTCTAACTCTTTATCACACAACATTTTTTCCTTAAATTTTGATTTGACGTTTTTTTTAATAGTATATTTATTCGGAAAAATTGTTTATTCCATGATTCTCCAATAGTTTATCCAAGAGAGGGCGTCTTTATGCCATCCTTTGATGCAGGAGCATCTACGACTTAACCAAGTGAGCAGCGTGGAGGAAAGAGGAGAACAGCTGGACAGCGCCAGCACACGCATTTTGAAGATACTTTGAAAAGATTGTTGCGCCGTCGTTTGAAGGGAGGCATTCAAAGCCGGGCGCATTTGTATTGTAATATAGATAAGAAGGCATTTAATAGTTTTAATGCTGGTAGATAGGAGTTAACTATAGATTAGACAGTTTTAGCTTTCAAGAGGGAAAATGGAATATAGGCACCCTCCCTTGTACATTGAATTCATTATTCTTGTAGTCTAGAGAAGAGAAGAGCAGAGAGCTTGGGCAGAACCTCCATGTACAGAGATTGAACTAATAGGAAATACTTTGATTCAATTCCATGGATGTGTTTGATCTCTGTGTGTTGTTGATATTATGCTTGTGCATGTTTGCTTCTTTTTATGCTTATCTTCTATATGCTGCATATGTGATTGCATATCAGGTTCGAAACCTGAGAGAATGAAGTAAATGAGTTTCAATTGTTTCTCTGCTTGAGCCATGAGATTCCTGCATAGAGTGCAGTTGAATTCCTCCGCATAGAGTGCGTCGAGGAGGCTAAGTAGTTAAACTCTTGTTCGCATTTGCTCAGAATGAACTTGGTTGTTCGAGTCGTGCAGGTGAAGTGTAGTTCGAACGTGAAATCTCAGTAGCAAGTCTGAGAAGGGAAGGTTGGAATAACTGTGACTGCGAGTGCACAGAACCAGGAAACCTTTAGCACCGTTGAGGGTTGGTGCAGGTTGAAGTTGAGCACAGGGAGAGTGTTCGAGAGATCTCCGAAGGAGCCAGAGGAGCAAAAGCTCAGGAGGGATAGTTCCTTGCAAGTCTTGGGGGAACAGACCCGGAAGAAGCGTGAGCAGAACCAAGCCTTGGGAGCAAGAAGAGTTCTCAGGCGCAAGCAGAGTTCATTTGTCATCGCGCATTCGGCATATCGGGGTTGGCGAGTGCAAGAGTTGCATGCACGTCGAAATCGTGAATCGCGATCCCCCGATTTAAATCGGAGCCGTTGATCACCAGAGGGACAGGTGGCACGATATCCCGAGGAGTCAGGACTTGAAATTTCGGCATTTGCAAAGTCGAAAGAAGCATGGGAGAATAGCGAAGTCCCGAGTCGCGAAGGGTCCCACGGAGACGGAGCAGAGGACGGCCCGGGGCATCGCGCATCGGCGTTCGGGGTTTTGAAAAGGTGAGTGATTCGTAACCTTTCAACTGTCGATTTCCCGATAGGGAAATCCCCGACAGCGTTGGGTCGTTTACCGTTGACTCGGGGATCGGGGATCGGAGTTTCAAAGTGAGCGAGGTGCACGCAAGGTTCGCGAGTCCGCGAAACCCGATTTCCCGATTTGCGAAAGGGTAAATCGCCGAGAAGTCTGTGGGTGAGAGACTCCCGAGGGAGTTGGAAGAGAATTGACTCTTCGGGCCAAGTTGTTGAAGGTCCTGGAGAAGGCGACCATCCGCTGAGGGGCAGGTTGCGTCAGAAGTGGTATTAGAGCCTAGAACTTGTCTGTGTATTTCAGGCGAAAGGAGGAAAGAGGAGCACTCTGATACACACGACTTGCGTCAGAGTGGTATCAGAGCGGGAGTTAGAGTTCTCTTTGGTTGGATAGCAGAGAGAAGAAGATACAATGTCGCCCAGAAGGGAGAGGCAGTCACCTGATCGGGAAGACAGGGACGTGCGAAGAAGGGGTAGGCCAGCTGGAAATGTTGAAATAGAGCGAGAGATGAGAGATCTCCGAGCCAGACTCGAAGAAATGGAGACTGCCCAGAGACGTGGTGTTGGTGCCGCAGAGTTTAGTGATCCTGAGATCGAAGAGGAAGCTGGACATGCTGAAGAAGAAGTCACCGCAGAAGATGCCTCGACAGAGAGGTTAATCAAAGCCATTTCGAGGATGATCTCGAAGACAAAGATGGACATTCCCATCTATGAGGGAAGTCTAAATGCAGAGGAGTTGTTGGATTGGATTCGATCACTCGACACCTACTTCGACTATGAGGACATCGAAGAGGACAAGAAGGTGAGACATGTTGTCACCAAGTTGAAGGGACATGCAGCATTATGGTGGGCGAGCTGCAGGTGGACAGGCGTTCCAAAGGAAAACAGAAGATCAAAAGCTGGGATCGGATGATTGCCAAGATGAAGGCGAAGTTCATTCCGAGGGACTACCAGATCACTCTGTTCAGGCGCATGCAGAACCTGAGGCAGAAGTTGATGTCGGTGAGAGAATACACCGAGGAGTTCTACAGGCTCAACATCAGAGCTGGTCATCGGGAGAGTGATGACGAAAAGGTGGCGAGATACCTGAATGGTCTCAGGTATGACATTCAGGATGAATTGAGCATGGTTACCATCTGCACTGTTGAGGATGCATACCAGATGGCTCTGAAAGCCGAAGAGAAGCTGAGCCGCAAGCAGGGACAGCGAGGGCGAGGCAGGAGCTAGCCTAGAGGCAAAGCAGTTGCCCAGAAAGAATTTCAGAAGCCCAAGGAGGATTGGAAGAGGCCTCAGGGAAAAGTTGAAAGAGGTGGAACCTCGCAGCAGAGGCAGCAAAATTTTGAGCCGAGGGGGCAGCGATAGGATCAGCAAGGAGATTACGCTGATGCCAATACATTTCCTCGTACCCGAGGTCGAGGCAGGGGTCGAGGAGGAGTTATCACATGTTTCACGTGTGGTAAAGACGGAAACAAGGTCATTGACTGTCCAGACAGGAAAATGGACGGAGGAAAAGCTCACATCGCTGAGGCGCAGCAGAGGTGTGATGTCGAGAACGAAGACGCTGACAGTGGAAGATCGCTAGGGATGCACAAATTTCTGGTGACACCTGAGAAAGAGGTGGACAACTCAGTGCAGAGAAGCAGACTGTTCAGAATGGCTTGCACAACCAAGGACAGGAAATGCAAAGTCATCATTGACAGTGGGAGCACTGACAATCTCGTTTCCAACGAGATGGTGGAAAAGTTGGAGATGACAACAACTAAGCACCTGAGTCCATATAAAGTCTCGTGGTTACAAAAAGGGCACTGGGTAAGTGTCACTAAACAATGCTTAGTAAAATTTAAAATTGGAAACTATCATGATGAGATCCTGTGTGATGTCATTCCCATGGATGTATGCCATATACTACTGGGTAGACCATGGAAATATGATAGAAATGTTTTTCATGATGGGAGGATGAACACATACACCTTGGAGAAGGATGGGAGAGTCCATAAACTACTGCCGATAAAAGATAAGGAAGTGAAGCCGGAGAGTAGCAGCACAATACTTCTCATGAGTGGGAAGGAACTTCTCACAGAGCTGGAGAAGGATGAGGACCCACAATTATTTGTTGTCGGTAAGCCGAGGGTTGTCTTGACAAGCACCAGAGTGGATGACTTTCCAGAGGAGATTCAGGAACTGCTCGGAGAGTTTGCTGATATCATCGTGGATGAACTGCTGCGTTCATTGCCACCAATGAGGAGTGTGAGTCATCATATTGACCTCATTCCTGGAGCAAGTTTGCCGAACAAGGCATCGTACACGTTGACGCCTCAGGAGAACGAGGAAGTCAAAAGGCAGGCACAGGATTTGCAGGATAAGGGACTGGTAAGAGAGAGTCTGAGTCTGTGTGCCATTCCAATGGTACTAAGCCCAAAGAAGGATGGAGGCTGGAGGATGTGTACAGACTCCAGAGCGATAAACAAGATCACCATCAGGTATAGGTTCCCGTTACCGAGAATGGACGACTTGATGGATTGCCTAAGCGGGGCAAATTATTTTTCCAAGATAGATCTCAAGAGCGGATATCATCAGATCCGGATGAGAGAGGGAGATGAATGGAAAACAACATTCCAAACAAACGAGGGTTTGTACGAATGGTTGGTCATG
>ML778111.1:312808-327139 GCA_009831015.1 Picea engelmannii | reverse complement strand
TGATGGATTGCCTAAGCGGGGCAAATTATTTTTCCAAGATAGATCTCAAGAGCGGATATCATCAGATCCGGATGAGAGAGGGAGATGAATGGAAAACAACATTCCAAACAAACGAGGGTTTGTACGAATGGTTGGTCATGCCGTTTGGATTGACAAACGCACCAAGCACATTTATGAGGCTGATGAATGAAGTCCTGTGGGAATTTATTGGCAAATTTATGGTGGTGTACCTGGATGATATATTGATATTCAGCAAGACCAAGGCTGAACACTTGAGACATTTATCCATTGTGATGAGAAGGCTACAGCAGGAGAAACTGCTGATCAATTTGAAGAAGTGTTCCTTCATGCAAACAGAACTCATTTATTTGGGTTTTGTGATCTCGGCGAATACATTGAAGATGGATCCTGAGAAGGTTGAGGTGATCAGGAATTGGCCATCGCCGAGGAATGTTTTTGAGGTAAGAAGCTTCCATGGACTTTCTAGCTTCTACAGGAAATTCATTCGAAATTTTAGTGGAATTAGTGTCGCGATGATGGACATTGTGAACAAGCGGCATAAAGTTTTTCAGTGGAAAGTCGAGGCTAAACGAAGCTTCAATCTGCTGAAGTGCAAGATAACTGAGCAGCCAGTGTTGGTGCTGCCTGACTTTCAGAAAACCTTCCAGGTGAAGTGTGACGCTAGTGGGTACGCTGTTGGAGGGGTTTTGAGTCAGGATGACAGATCTGTTGCATACTACAGCGAGAAGCTGGATGATGCAAAGCTGAAGTACTCCACGTACGACAAAGAATTCTATGCCATCATTCAGGCATTGAAGAAGTGGAGGCATTATCTCATACCCAAGGAATTTGTACTGTACAGTGATAATCACGCATTACAGTTCGTGAGTCAGCAGGAGAAGCTGAACCAGAAGCATGCGAAATGGGTAGAGTACATGCAGAATTTCACGTTCGTGATCAAGCACATTTCGGGGACTGCGAACAAGGTTGTTGATGCCTTGAGCAGGAAGTGCTTGTTGCTGCAGGAGTTCAGAGTCAAAACCTTGGGTTTTGAAAATTTAAAGGATATGTATGCGGGTGACGATGATTTCAGTGGAGCATACGAGGCAGCCGAGAACCCGATGCTCAGGGATAGGAGCCCGTGGCTGGAGTATCTAATCCAAGATGGATTGTTGTTCAAAGGCAATCAATTGTGCATTCCATATTTCTATATGAGAGAGAATTTGGTACGAGAGAAGCACAACGGGGGCTTAGCAGGTCATTTTGGACATGACAAAACATTTTCCAAACTGAGCGAATCTTATTATTGGCCTGGCATGCGCACTGATGTGAAGCGATTTGTTGATAGGTGCAGAATATGTCAACACACGAAGGGACGAAAGCAGAACACAGGGTTATATCAACCGTTGCCCATACCCGAGAGGTCATGGGAGGCCATTAGTATGGATTTTGTGTTGGGCTTGCCAAGAACACAGCGAGGAGTGGATTCTATATTTGTGGTGGTAGATAGATTCTCAAAGATGGCACATTTCATACAGTGTCATAAGACCAGCGATGCGACACACATCGCAAATTTGTTTTTCAAAGAGATTGTGCGATTGCATGGATTGCCGAGGAGCATAATCTCGGATCGGGATACCAAATTCATAGGTCATTTTTGGAGGACGCTATGGAAGAAGCTGGGGACTGATTTGGCATTCAGTTCTAATTACCATCCGTAGACAGATGGGAAGACAGAAGTGGTCAACAAAATCTTGGGGGATCTGTTGAGAAGCCTAGTGACGGAGCATCACACCAGTTGGGATCAGATCGTACCGCAGGCAGAATTTGCGTACAACGATTCTGTGAATCAGAGTATAGGCAAGAGCCCATTCCAAATTTTGTATGGGACACAGCCAAGAGGAGTATCTGAACTCAGGGAGTCAGAACAAGCTGAGACTAGCAGCGCGAGAGCTGAAGAGTTCGCTGAGGCAATGCAAGAACTTCACACGCAGGTGAAGCAACGATTGCAGAAGTTGAATCAAGAGTATAAACGCAGAGCCGACCAGAGAAAAAGACAACTTCAGTTTGAAGTTGGAGACATCGTTCTGGTGCACTTGAGGAAAGAAAGGTTCCCAAGGGGAACATACAACAAGCTCAAGTTGAAGAAAATTGGACCGTGCCGAATTTTGAGAAAATTTGGCGAAAATGCATATGAGCTTGAGTTGCCGGAGGGCATCGGGATATCTCCGACTTTCAACATCTTGGATTTATACCCATACAGGGCTGAAGAAGCAGGCACTGGAACCGAGGAACCTGTGGTGCAGTGGCAGAAACAATTACCAGTTGCACAGAAACTGCAGATGGAGTCCATACTGGATAAACGAGTTGGAAATAAGACCAGGAGGAAACAATATTTTGAATACCTAGTAAAATGGAAGAACCACCCAGTGGAAGATGCCAGCTAGGAACCAGAGGCAGTGATTCAGAAGCATGGGCACACCGTGCAGCATCTCATGGACAGGAGCCCATGAAATCTTTTTGAGCCGAGGAGTATGATGTAGGAGCATCTACGACTTAACCAAGTGAGCAGCGTGGAGGAAAGAGGAGAACAGCTGGACAGCGCCAGCACACGCATTTTGAAGATACTTTGAAAATATTGTTGCGCCGTCGTTTGAAGGGAGGCATTCAAAGCTGGGTGCATTTGTATTGTAATATAGATAAGAAGGCATTTAATAGTTTTAATGTTGGTAGATAGGAGTTAACTGTAGATTAGACAGTTTTAGCTTTCAAGAGGGAAAATGGAATATAGGCACCCTCCCTTGTACATTGAATTCATTATTCTTGTAGTCTAGAGAAGAGAAGAGCAGAGAGCTTGGGCAGAACCTCCATGTACAGAGATTGAATTAATAGGAAAGACTTTGATTCAATTCCATGGATGTGTTTGATCTCTGTGTTTTGTTGATATTATGCTTGTGCATGTTTGCTTCTTTTTATGCTTATCTTCTATATGTTGCATATGTGATTGCATATTAGGTTCGAAACCTGAGAGAATGAAGTAAATGACTTTCAATTGTTTCTCTGCTTGAGCCAGGAGATTCCTGCATAGAGTGCAGTTGAATTCCTCCGCATAGACTGCATCGAGGAGGCTAAGCAGTTAAACTCTTGTTCGCATTTGCTCAGAATGAACTTGGTTGTTCGAGTCGTGCAGGTGAAGTGCAGGTCGAACGTGAAATCGCAGTAGCAAGTCTGAGAAGGGAAGGTTGGAATAACTGTGACTGCGAGTGCACAGAAGCAGGAAACCTTTAGCACCGTTGAGGGTTGGTGCAGGTTGAAGTCGAGCACAGGGAGAGTGTTCGAGAGATCTCTGAAGGAGCCAGAGGAGCAAACGCTTAGGAGGGATAGTTCCTTGCAAGTCTTGGGGGAACAGACCCGGAAGAAGCGTGAGCAGAACTGAGCCTTGGGAGCAAGAAGATTTCTCAGGCACAAGCAGAGTTCATTTGTCATCGCGCATTCGGCATATCGGGGTTGGCGAGTGCAAGAGTTGCATGCACGTCGAAATCGCGAATCGTGATCCCCCGATTTAAATCGGAGCCGTTGATCACCGGAGGGACAGGTGGCACGAGATCCCGAGGAGTTGGGACTCGACATTTCGGCGTTTGCAAAGTCGAAAGAAGCATGGGAGAAGCATTTCGAAAGTCGAAAGAAGGGTCCCACGGAGACGGAGCGGAGGACGGCCCGGGGCATCGCGCATCGGCGTTCGGGGTTTTGAAAAGGTGAGTGATTCGTAACCTTTCAACTGCCGATTTCCCGATAGGGAAATCCCCGACAGGGTTGGGTCATTGACCGTTGACTCGGGGATCGGGGATCGGTGTTTCAAAGTGCGCGAGGTGCATGCAAGGTTCGCGAGTCCGCGAAACCCGATTTCCCGACTTGCGAAAGGGGAAATCGCTGAGAAGTCTGTGGGTGAGAGACTCCCGAGGGAGTTGGAAGAGCATTGACTCTTTGGGCCAAGTTGTTGAAGGTCCTGGAGAAGGCGACCGTCCGCTGAGGGGCAGGTTGCGTCATCCTTGCTTGATTCGATGGTGGTTATGAATTGATTTTGAAACAATTTTAGGTAGTCGGTGCTCTCAATGGGGGAGAGGCTTGTTTATAAGAGGAGGATGGGATAGGGCGTATTTATTTTAATTTTGATATTATAGGTTATAAAATTATTTTGTATTTTCTCTATCTTGTTTCTAAGAGCCCAACAGTTTATCCAAGAGAGGGCATCTTTATGCCATCCTTGCTTGAGTCGAGGGTGGTTATGAATTGATTTTGAAACAATTTTAGGTAGCCTGTGCTATTAATGGGGGAGAGGCTTGTCTATAAGAGGAGGATGGGATAGGGCGTATTTCTTTTAATTTTGAGATTATAGGTTATAAAATTATTTTGTATTTTCTCTATCTTGTTTCTAAGAGGAGGATGGGATAGGATGTATTTCCTTTAATATTATGATGTAAGGATATTATAAATATAATTATATAATTTTGAATAAAAAATAAACAATTAAGAGGAAAATAATACTTGGAAATAATGGAGTAAGATCCAGTTGTAAGTGTCAGTTCTAAGAGTCAGTTGTAGTTGATATTCTAGTTGTCTTTGGTTTGCATGTAACCGAATCAGTAGAGTCTTTTCCTATTTAAGAATGTAATCAGTCTTCATTGAATAATAGAGAAGTGACTGTAGCCTCACCATGTGTTTGTTTCGCATATTTTATCTTGGTATCAGAGCCACGGGGAGAGGTGTGGAAATTCATAGAGGTCTGCAGGTCCCTCCTCTGGAAGGGTGTGGCGGCACACTACTCGAACTTTTGGTGAATCGAAAACAGAGAAATTTTGGTAGTCGAAATTAACTTATTGTGTGGAAAGTGTTGGAAATTTCTGCAGCCTATTAAAGTGGGAGGTGCGGACTCCTGATAGTCTATTAATGTGTGAGGTACAGAAACCTTAATGTTTACGCATGCCTGAAGTTTCAAGGAAAAACAAAAACGTGAATGTTAGAGTTTGAAACTCACGATTTTTTATTAAAGTGGATACGTTTTTTTTTATTAAATGGATATTTCTTATTAAGTGAAGCATGGAGTTGAATGAAGCATGAAGATTTATAAAGGATGTATTTTTTAATTAAAAGTGGATAAAGTGATTTAAGAAATTAAGATTTATTATTAAAGATGGATGCATGTGCAGTTTAAACTTTATATGGACTACAAAGTTTATTATTTTGAAGTCAATTTTTTTAATTTTTATTCAAAGTGGATATATTTGAAGTATAAACTTAAAAAATGGATATTAAAGTTTACTCAAGAGAATATTATTTGTGAGATTTTGTGCGTGAAAGATGAGAACAGAGGTAGAGTTGGATCAATAGATCTGAAGGCAGAGCGACGGACTTCTCAACACAGGAGAAAACTCGATAGAAAGTTGCATATCCTTGGTGATTCACTTGTAGAGACTAAATTGCAGCAATGACAAATCCACTGGCAGAGACCTACCTTAATGAAGCCAACAAGTTATATGGCTCAAATTTCATTAACTGGAAATTCAAGATGCAGACGCTCATGGAAGGCTATGGTGTCTGGAACATTGAAAAGGGAACTGAACTGAAACCTGATGTGGATGTAGGTGCGACAACAACATAGATCTAAGATTGGGAGAAGCACGAAAACAAGGAAAAAGTGTTGTTGCACATGTCAGTTAAAGATTGCATAATTCCACATATTAGAGACACCACAACTTCTGCTACAACATGGACAACGCTTAAAGAATTATATGAAACTAGCAACACAAATCGCATTTTGTTTCTGAAAACTAAATTGCTAGGCATTAAGATGGATGGAAATGAATCTATTAGTTCATTTTTGGGTCATATTAAAGAGGTGAAATACATGCTAGTAAATATAGGGGAAACTTTTTCCAACATTGACCTGGTCACTATTACCTTAAATGGTATTCTAGAAGATTATCATATGTTCATAACAGGTCTCGCAACAAGGGAGAAACCTCCTATGTTTGAAGAACTGACATGTATTTAACTGCAAGAAGAAGAGAGGCACGAGAATATGAAGCCTCATAATACAGATTTGGCATTGTGGTCAAATAAGAGATCCTCAATAGGGAGATCAGGAGGAAGAGGTAGAGGAGACAGTTCATGGAAGAGAGGTGGTTCATGGCAAAGAGGCAGTTCATCGCAGAGAAGACAATCTCCAAATCAAGGTATGCAATCTGATAGGAATGAGTCAAAAAGTTTTTTTTATTGTGGTCGACCTGGACATATTGTTAAATACTATCATAAAAATAAGAACGATGAGGCTAGGAATAAACATAGAACACATTCAGGTCATTATGTAGAAAAATCGTAAAATCACGATCTCAGATTATTTATTGCTAGTGATGATATTGATGAACCCCCAAATTTTGAATCACGGGATCTTAGGTTGTTTGTGTCTAACGATGATTTATCTACTGAAACAAATGATTCTGATGCCTGGTTTGTGGATTCCGGAGCATCAATACATATGACTTGTAATAAAAATTGGTATGCCAATTTTAAAGAAACACAGAATGGTGCCAACATATATCTTGGAGATGATCATGCTCATCAGATCAAGGGATATGGAGACATTCCTGTGACATTTCCAAATGGTACAGTTCATCACATTCACAATGTTGTTTATGTGCCAGGAATAAAGAAAAAATTGATCTCTGTGTCCACCATTACAGATCGGAACTTGAAAGTTGAATTCTTCAAGAATTATTGCATAATGAAGAATCTGCTAGACCACTTACAAACGGTTGCAATGGGAGTTAGAGAAAGAGGCCTATACAAAATTGATGTTACCAGCAAAGCACATCACGCACTGACTTCTGCAACTATGCCAACAAAGATTCTTTGGCATCAAAGGTATGGACACATCAATCATCCTGATTTATTATTATTACACAAGAAGAATATGGTTGAAGGAATTCCCATGTTAAAGAATAAAAAGGTTGTGTGTGATGGATGTGCATTAGGAAAGATGCACAGAGATGAATTACCCTCTAATCCTGATAGGAAAAAGAGAAATGTGTTAGATCTTGTGCATACTGATGTTTGTAGGCCTATGCAAACTAGATCGTTAGGAGTTTCATTTTACTTTATTTTTTTTATTGATGATTGCATGAGATACGCACGGGTTTACTTCCTTAGATGAAAAAGTGATGTTTTCAAGTACTTTAAGGAATTCAAAACCATGGTGGAAAAACATACAGGAAAATCCATCAAAATCCTCCGTTCAGATCAAGGCGGAGAGTATAAATCAAGGGACTTCAAAAAATATTGCAAAGATCATGGAATAGTATAGCAGTTTACAGTACCTCACACTCCACAGCAGAACGAAGTCACTGAAAGGAAAAACATAACTCTGGTAGAGTGTGCACGTAGTATGATGAAAGGTAAGAATCTCTCAAATTCATTTTGGGCTGAAGCCATAAATACTACAGTTTATTTAAAGAATAGAAGTCCAACAAGGTGTCTTGATAATGTTACTCTTTTCGAAGCCTTGTATGGTTCCAAACCTGTAGTTCATAATTTGAAAGTATTTGGGTGTAAGGCTTTTGCTCATATTCCAAAGGAGAATAGGAGGAAATTGGATGCTAAAGCCATTAAATGTATTTTCATCGGGCATTGTTCTGAATTTAAAGAATACAAACTGTTTGATCTTTCTACTCACAAAGTATTTGAAAGTAGAGATGTACTTTTCCATGAGAAGGAAGGAGGAAATCATGACAACAACAGTCATGAGGAATGGTAGATAATTCTTGATGAAGGAGTTAAATAATATCATCAAAAACCACCATAGCAGCATCCACCACAGCAACAACAGCAGCAAGGCCTCAGTGATATGGACAATTCAAGAAGTCACAGTTCACCTAGAGGTGAAGACATATCTTCACAATGTGGGGAGGAAGATAATCAATTTAGAAGATCTTCACGACAGATTCGGCTTCTTGAGAGGTATAAATACTATGCCCTAATGAGTAGCATTTCAAATGTCAAAGAACTCGTGATTTTTTATGATGCTAATGAACATGATGAATGGTGAAATGCAATGGAGGAAGAATATGAATCTATAATGAAAAACAATACTTGGGAATTGACTGAATTGCCTAAACATAAGAAGCCCATTATATGCAAATGGATATACAAACCCAAGTTTAAATCAGATGGTAGTATAAATAAGTATTAGGCTAGACTGGTTAGAAATAGGTATTCACAAACATAAGGTATTGATTATGCTGAAACATTTGCACCAGTAGCTAAATTGAATACTATTAGAGTGTTAATTGCTTTAGCTACAAAGTACCATTGGAAGCTACACCAGTTAGATGTTAAATCTGCATTTTTGAATGGTGAGTTAAAGGAAGAGGTTTACCTTACTCAACCTGGAGGGTTGGTGGAACAAGGGAAAGAACGCTTAGTGTGTAAGTTAAAGAAATCCTTGTATGGAATAAAACAGGCACCTAGGTCATGGTATGAGAAGACAGACTCTTTCTTTCTTCAACAGGGTTTTATGAGGAGCAAAAGTGATCCAAATACATATACCAAATTTGATGAACAGGGGTATATAGTATTGATTTCTGTATATGTTGATGATTTAATAATTACAGGAAATGCAGAGAAATTGATTGATGAAATCAAGGAACAGTTGTCACAGATATTTGACATGAAATATCTTGGTGAGTTACATTACTACCTAGGTCTTGAAGTTTGTAGAAATGCAGGATGATTTTTTTTTTGTCGGAGTAAGTATATCAGAGAAATACTTAAGAGATTTAAAATGGATCAGTGTAAGTCTTCTAGTGTTCCCATGCAACATAATGTGAAAATTTCTTGTGATGATGGTTTGAAGGAGGTTAATGGCACTGTATATAGATAGATGGTGGGTAGTCTGAATTATCTCACCACAACCAGACCTGATATTGCATATTTTTTGAGTGTGTTAAGTCAGTTTATGGCGAAACCTCATGAAATCCATTAAAATGCAACAAAGGCATTACTCAGGTATCTAAAAGGTACACTTGATTATGGTATTAAATATACAGATGCATCTGATATTGAGTTGACAAGTTACTTAGATTTTGATTGGGCTGACAATCTGGATGATCGAAGATCAACCACTGGATATGCGTTTGGCATTGGATCTGGGGTTGTTTCATGGAGAAATAAAAAGCAACCTACTGTATCTTTGTCTTCTACTAAAGAAGAATATAAAGCCTTGTGTGCAACAACTTGTGAAGTTGTTTGGTTAAGAAGACTTCTTCAAGATGTTGGAGAAGAATCATAGGAACCTACGATGATCAAGTGTGATAATCAAATTTCAATCAATATTGCAAAGAATCTGATTTGTCGTGCAAGGAAAAATTATGTTGAAGCTCAGTTTGATTTTGTTAGAGAAAAGTTGCAGTCAAATGAAATAGCTCTTATCTATTGTAATACTAGTGAAAATGCTACTGATAGTTTCACTAAGCCTCTTGGAAAGATTAAGTTTGAGATGTTTAGGGAGATGTTAGGTGTAGAAGTCAATACATTATCCATTAAGGGGGAGACTTGGAAATAATGGATTAAGCGCCAGTTCTAAGAGTTAGTTCTAAGAGTCAGTTGTAGTTGAGAGTCTAGTTGTCTTTGGTGTGCATGTAACCGACTTTGTAGAGTATTTTGCTATTTAAGAATGTAATCAGTCTTCATTGAATATTAGATAAGTGAGCATAGCCTCACCGTGTGTTTGTTTCACATATTTTATGTATAATAAGGTCCGCCAAGTCGAAAATAAATACCAAAAGGATCTATCGATAAAAAGGTCTCTGCCTTGACAAAACTTCGAGACAAAAGGGAAGATCAGGATTTTCACTACATTCGGTAAGCATTACAAATTCTGTTAGAGTCAAGTTATCTACACTTTTAACAGAAGGACTACTAAGTCTTAGTGTGGCGTTGATGCCCTCATTAACTGGAGGTATTTACCAGAATCAATGACTCGTCAACAAACATGGATCCATGTTTCAAAGCTATCTATACCAGCAAGAAGTTTTAGGCATGTCAAGAACGCTAACCAACAACACAAGGGTAAAATCTAGGGAATGAGGTATTCATACTCCTGGAAATATTTGTTGTCTATCTAATTACCTTGTCAAAAAAAAGGTTGTGGTTAGTTGACTAATAAATTTTATAATTTTTTTAATGATATTTATGAGCGGCATAAATCATTGCAATAGTGCTTGCGATCAAACTCAGTAATCTAATTCTAAGCTGACACAAACCCTAGAATGAGGAAATTGACACTGTTTTCTTGCTGACTGATAAGAATATCTAACAACCATTTCAATTTGTTCCAATTCTAATACCAGTGTCGTCGTTGGTCGTTTTCTTTAATTCTTAATTCACATTTTATTATGTGAACTAGTTTTCGAGGGCCCAATTACTCATGTGGGATTTTTGGAGAGGGTTCACAAGGATTAAGCTTCAAGATAAATTAGTAACAACTACAAATCAAGGAAGAGAGAATTTTTTATTTTTTTTTAAATAACCAAAAACAGTTAAAAGAAAACAACATTCTGACATTAGATCTCGCTCAAACATGTGCATGAGTTGCACAACCCTCATCAATCCAAGTGAACAGGAACCAATTCCTATTTTATCAGAAATTACATTGATATAAAAGAAAGATGGCCTTACAGATTACCAAGACAACACTCAAATAGAATAATATAAATGAGGATGGTGGTATTCGATTCCACAACTATAACAAAAATCCTTGTTTGAATCTTTGAAGTTAATTTGCATTCCACCATAAAAAATAAAAAAATATTTATCATAAGAAAAGATCCCTACTAGTGTAAGACCCAAGATCATAATTCTTCAGTTTGAAAAGTATTCGGTTAAGACATGTTCATATTTAGAACTTTAAACATTTTACGCTAATTACTCAGCATTCACATCTTGTTACTTTTTTTTTTAAAACACAACCAAACACAACCAGAATATAGTAGTTATGCAGTTCAATTAAGGGTATATCAATATCCAAAATTCATTCTATCTAAATACATTGACTCCCAAAATTTACTCCAATCCTACTTCTAACTGTACATATAAAATTTCTTCGAACAATACAATAATTGAAATACATAAAATACCATAACCAATAACTTGTCAATAAGTAACCCAGATCTTGAATCCAAAATATTTCTCAACGACCACTTCTCCATTTTCCTGCTAATCTAGTAACCTCACCATTACCTCCCATCCAAACGCTATGGGTACTCTTATTCCACCTTATCCCCCTGAGTCGCAAAGGGGCCACACACAAGAAACCAAAAATAGTAGCTCCAAGTTTTCCCCGCAAGGAAGATCTTATATGCTTTATTCAAGCTTGGTATCCCAACTCTCACAAGTAAAATAAAGGCCACAAGAATTTTGGTAGCATAACCTTACCAAGAATAAGTGAGATTTCATTTTCCTTCTAACCCATTTGTTTGATAGAAATTTCCTTACTTACACACATCCTCATGCACAAATAATTAACATTTTAGATTAAATTAATTATGAGTATTCACCCACACACTTGTGACCTTCTCTCCAAATTGCACAAGTAATTGCAATTTTTTATTTTATTTTAAAAAGCAATTTTCCTCACATTCTCCAATGTGTTCCTACTATGGCTCTTAGTCTCCCCTTTGTTCCCCAAAATATCATTTAATAAGTGTATTCTAACTAGATCTTAGTCAAGGTTGGATTAGGAGTCTTCTTCTAGTTAGACTAATGGTATATTGACTCTAGATGCAATTCTATGTGTACATCTATTCTCGCATAATTTATTTCTTTCTATTTTAAAAGTCCCTTTTATTATTTTCATGCACACATGTGCATTTTATCCAATCTTTAGATTTTTCTCACATTTTCTTAGAAATTGAATTATCTCAATTCTTTTAATTTATTTAATATTTCTATTTCATCCCCTAATTAAACTTAGACTTAGGCTTAGTTTTAGAATTAGGCTTAGAATCTTGTTAGGATTTTCAATTAATAATTTATTGTTTAATTAATTAATGCATTTTAAAAAGGTCTATTTTTTTTTCATTGTTTTCTAGGCCAGCTAGATTTATTGACTCAAGTTTTAGTTACACGACATGCACTTCACCTCTGTACACCAAGGGTGCCACTCTTCTTAGACCAGTTTTTGGACGTTTGTTTGATCCTTGGAGTCAACACTCCATTCAGTCCACCTTGTGAGATACTAAGGGATTCTAAGCAATAAAGACTCTGTCTTATTGCGCACCCCTTAGAAATATTCTTGAGCTACTGTCTCATTCTACTCTCACGACATCATGGACCTATTGAACTAAGTAATCGTTAAACTACAGTTCACACCAGAATGGGAGTGTGAGTAGGCTTTGATAGGGATGGTGTCACACCTTTTTCTCAAATGTTTGGTTTTTGTGCATCGCCCCTTTACTCCTTATGTGAGTTGGATTAGAAAGCATCGTCAACTTGGATATATTGACAAAAACAATTTCAATGATCCATATACATAAATTATACTGCAATCAATCATATGTCACATGTGCGTAAAATGAAATACCCAAAAAAGTACAATCCACTCCCTGACTCGATCCAGATTCCAAGGAAGTCCATTGATTCCATCAACATCCATTGATTCCATCAACATCCATAACCTATCATGTGTCCTACACACTTAGGAAAACTTGTCAATAGAATATTCCAATACATATACATCAATAACAATAAGTCACAACACATCATCATCATCATGTATATTCCATAATCGAAACAAAATCACAATGTACCATAATTGGATCACTTGCAGGAAAGTGTCCTCAAAGAAGAAGTCAATAAAAGTGTGCTCAGAAGAGTCGGATGTTACAACGTACACACATAATAGTAATACTTACAATCTAACGTTAAATACTTTCATTAAAAAACTTTATTAAATATTCTCTATAATTTTTCACACTAACTTATAGGTATTATATCAAAAATCATGACATAAGTTACCAGGGTACTCTATTATTGCATCTACTATACCCAATTTCATTGGAGGTACCACTCCACACAATAAAGAATAGAACAAAATTATATACTAAGTTAAGTGGTTCTTTATGGGCTGGTCACAATTTTTCACATCAATCTACAAAATAAATCAAAAAACAATTGAACTGGAAGGGATATCTTGGCAACCAATCCATATACATACATTACAGTTATATAGGATAATAGTATTGTTAATCATTCGATCAATACTCAAAGATATTTTAAATAAAATTCAACAGTTTACATTCTAACTTATATCAAATCTATCATTAAATTTTTAATAACAATAATAGTTCATAAATCCTAACTTAAATTTCCATCTTTGCATAACAATTTTGCAACTACCATACAAAGTTTTAGCTTCAATATTTGCATAATAATTTTGTAGTGACGATACAAAATTCTAATTTCCGGAATTGCAAATAAATTTTACAGCGACCATACGAAATTCTAAATTCTGGATTTGTAAATTAATTTTGCAGTGACCATTCAAAATTCTAAATTTTGGGTTTGTAAATTAATATGGAAGTGACCATTCGAAATTCTAAATTTTGGGTCTGTAAATTAATTTAGCAGTGACCATTCAAAATTCAAAATTCTTGGTATGTAAATTAATTTTGCAATGACCATTCAAAATTCAAAGTTATGGGTTTGTAAATTAATTTGGCAGGGAGCATTCAAAATTCAAAATTCTATGTTTGTAAATTAATTTTGCAGTGACCATTCAAAATTAAATTCCGAGTCTGTAAATAAATTTGGCAGCGACTTTAAAATTTAATCTAATATACAAAATTTACTCGTATTACAATTTAAATTTCAAAAAATAAAATACCAGAACAAAATAAGATGGAGATTTGAGGATGTCCTTCAATGTGGGCGTGTTCTCTTCTTTACTCCTGCTTGCTAATCTCATAATGTCACCGGTACCTCCCAACCAACACTATGGGTATTATTCTTCTCTCTTATCCCCCCTAGATACAAAGGGACCAAGCACAAAAGCGAGAACACAATATCTCCAATCTTTCATTGCAAGGAAGAGCTTCCACTCTTTCTCAAGGTTGAAATCCCAACTGTTAAGCCCTAATATTGGCTCATTACCCCTTAATTGGGGCATATTAGATTAGTAATGCTATTTTATTTATGTCGGCTTAGGCCATTAGTTGTAATTTAGATTAGTAATGTTATTTTAATTATGTCGGCTTTAAGCCATTATACCTCCTAGTCTCC
>ML778111.1:242825-308043 GCA_009831015.1 Picea engelmannii | reverse complement strand
TTCATTTTGAATCATCTTGTACTTGAACATTTAAGTGGGGTAAAAGGAGGTTGCCCCCTCGAAGAGGCTTATTATCTGATATTATCTCTTTTTCAAGGCGTTGAGTACTTTTCTTGAGGTTTTTCTATGCTATATTGATGTTTGGTTCTTAACACCAACTCTCACAAGTAAAACATAGTCAAAACAAATTTTGGCAGCATAATAGTACAATCAAAAGTGAGATCCATTTCCCTTCTACATTATTTCTTTTATAGAATAATTCTGAATGATACTTCCCCTCATGCACAACTAATTCATTTTTAATAATTAAATTAAATGACTATTCACCGAAAACATGTGTCACACTCTCCCAAGTTGCACATGTATTTACGCTTTTTATTTTATTTAAAAAACTATTTTCCCTCACATTCCCCAATGTGTTCCTATTTTCTCTCTTGGTCATCCCTTTGTTCCCCAAATTCTCATTTAATGAGTGTCCCATAACTAGATCTTAGTTAGAGTTGGATTAGGAGTCTTCTTTTAGTTAGACTTAGTGGTAGTTTCAATCAAGATGTTATTCTATGTGTACACCTATTCTATCATGTTTTATTTCTTTCTATTTTCAAAATATCTTTTCTTATTTTCATGCACACATGTGTAATTTCCCAACCTTTAAGTTTTTATTCCCTCTTTTCCTCGAGTTTGATTTTATCTCAAATCTTTTAACTTATTTCATATTTTATTTAATCCTTTATTTAAATTTAGACATAGACTTAGTCTAGATTTAGGCTTAGACTATGGTTAGGCTTATAAGTTTATAATTTACTAATTAATTAATACTTTGTCCAATCAAGGTCTAAGAATTTTATTAATTTTCTAGGCCATCTATATTTATTGACTCACATTTTAATTAGGCAACATGTCCTTCAAGATGCACCTCCATGCTCCAAGGGTGCCACTCGCCTTTGATTGGTTTTGGAAGTTGTCTGACCCTTGGAGTCAACACTCCATTCAGTCGACCTTGTGAGAGACTAAGAGATTATAAGGAATAATCATTCCTCCTTATTGCATGCCCCTTAGATTTCCTCATTTGAGACTATCTTTGTCTTCCCTCATGGCATCATGTACCTATCGAACTAGGTAATCGTTAACCTATAGTTCAGGTCATGTCTGGAGTGCTAGTGGGCTATGACAAGGACGTTGCCACATGTCTCCCTAAAATGATTGGTTTATTTCCATGACTCCTTCACTCCTTATGTGATTCATATTATCAAGCATCATCAAGCCTGCATCCATTGACAAAAACAGTTTCAATAATCCATATACATAAATCATATTGTAATAAATCATATATCACATGTGCATAAAATGAAATACTCAAAATAAATAAAATCGACTCCCTGACTCAATCCAAAGTCCAAGGAATTCCATTGATTCCATTAGCATCCATAACATGTCATGTGTCCTACACACTCAGGAGAAATCGTCAATAATATATGTCAATACATATACATCTGAAGGTAACCCTCAATCACAATACATCATCATCATTATATATAAGTCATAATAAAAATGAAATCATAATGTACCATAACCGTATCACTTCCATGCAACTTCCCTCAAAGAATAAGACAATTAAAGTGTCCTGAATAGAACGAGATGTTTCATACACCCACTCTTGTTTTAAACATCTTCCCAAAATTTGTAATGTTTATAAATGAAAGTAAATAAATGTAGCAGAAATGGATGTACACATCTAATCTATCAAACAAAAATGGAAATTTCTTACTCATCTCACATGCGTCCTCCCATGTGGCCGAGTGTGGACTATAATTGTCCCACTAGAACATGACACAGGTGCGCCACCTAGGGCATGTCCTCTCCCTCAGGACCTTCTCTTCCTTCGGCCTGAAGAGCTGAAACACTCTTCAAATCCCTTATCAGGACTTTCCAATACCCACAGGATGCCTCTTATGATCTCCCTACTCCAAATCGGGAAATCGGACCTCGCACGATCATGATTCCTGAAACCGCAGGATCGGGTCTCACAAATCCCCGAACCCCGATGAATATTCACCAAGGCTTTCTTTTCTTTTGTCGGGAATATCCCCGTTGGAATATCGGCCTTTTCATTATCATGATCCACATCCCTCACAGATCCTTGACTCCCGATCTCTGATGCCACCTGTCCCTTTCACTAGGGCTTGTGACCCACACTTCCGGGTTGATCGGGAAATCATGTTTCGGAAATTCGCGATTTCAAATGCACTCATCCATAAACTCTTCCAAGCCCCGAACTCCGATATGTGATGACACCTATCTTCCACTTGACTGCTTTGACTGTGAGACCGTCGCGTTTCGGAGTTTCACGACTTCTCCTGCCGTGATTTTCTCGTCACCGAGAATCCCGATATGTCGATCCCCGATGCACGTGTGAACGCTCCCTTCCACATCACCGCTTCCTCGTCGCTCTATCGGGTATCGCAAAATCATGATTTCTAATGCAACACTCCCTTTGTCTTCAGAAATCCTGAAATGTCGAACCCCGACTCCTTTCCTGATGTCTGACACGTGTCCTACTGAGATCAACGGCTAGGATCCCTTCTCATAATTTTGAGAACCACAAGGTCCCGATTCTCTGGCTTAACAAAACCCTGATGGCTCCTCCCGGGACTCCTCCTCTACACACTAGGCTTAACCCCTGCGCAACTTTCTTGTGATCTAACGGCTGACGGGAAATCGCGTATTTCCTCTGCGAACCCTGACCATCGATTCCTTTCCTCTCTCCTTGAGGACTTCTTGGCACGGAAATCTCCTGGGCAGTCTTTGATAACTTCAAAGGCTTGGCTCCTCTTGAGCTTTCCCACCCTGACTCTTTCAGAGGAACTTGCACGCACTCCTTGCGGAAACCCTGCAAACACTTCGAGTGTTTGACCTTCTTCGACTCTATGCACACATGCAGCAACAGTCTTCTAAAGATTCCCTCTCAGACTCACGACTAGGACTTCCTCTTTAGCCTGCGCACTCCTTGCACGACTTCAACAACCTAAATCCACTACTGGTTGAATGAGAACAAAAGATAAACTCCCTGAGCCTTCATCAACGCACTCCTTGAGGATGATGTTCAACTGCACACCTTGCAGGAACCTCCTGGCTCAGATGGAGAAAGAATTGGAACTCATTCCGTCTCTCCTTCAGACTTCAGTTTGAAACATGAAATCACATGCACAGCATATACAAATAAAATGCATAACAAGAAGCAAACATTCATGAGCATAACATCAACACACAGAGAGATAACACAGACCATGAATTTGAATCAAAGTTTTCTCCTATTAATTCAATATCTGTACATGGGTGTTCTTCTACAATTCTTTGGATGTTCTTCTTCTCCTTCTCTTGTTCTTCCATTATGTTACAATGATACAATGAGGCTGTCTATATCCGTTTTCCCTCTTGGACTTCTAAACTATCAAATCTAGACTTAAATTCCTATCTACCAGCGTTAAATCTATTAAATGTCATCTATCTACCTAAGGAAGAGAGATTAAAGGCTCAAGGTCCAATACAATATACAATGCGCCTCCATAAATGGTTCATTAAAGGTCTGGCACAACAATCCCAAAGCATTTTCAAAAATTTGGGTTGGTTCATCCAGCTGATCTCCACTTGATGTGATGGCTCGCTTGATGAGTCGGTGATGCTCCTGCATCATACTCCTCAGCTTGAAAAATTTCATGGGCTCCTGTCCATGAGCTCTTGCACGGTCTTTCCTTGGTTTTGTTTCTCTGCTTCTCTTTCCCAGCTGGCATTTTCCATTGGATGATTATTCCATTTGACCAGATACTCAAAGTATTCTTTCCTCCTGGTCTTCTTACCCACTCTCTTGTCCAATATGTACTTCATTTGTGGCTTCTCTGCAATCAACATATGCCTCATCCACTGGATCACTGGTTCCTCATCTCCAGTCTCTGCTTCTCCAGTTCTGTATGGGTATAAATCTGCAATATTGAATATTGGAGATATTCCGATGCCCTCTGGTAGCTCGATTTCATAAGCATTTCCTCTGAATTTCTTCAAGACCTTGTAGGGTCCGATTTTCTTCATTTTTAGCTTATTGTATGTTCCCCTCGGGAACCTTTCCTTCCTCAGATGTGCCAGAACTAGATCGCCAACTTCAAACTGAAGTTGTCTCCGATGTTGATCTACTCTGCTCTTATATTCCTTATTTGAATCCTGCAGTCGCTGCTTCACTCTGTTGTGAAGTTCCTTCATTGCCTCAGTGAATTCCTCTGCACTAGCACTGCTAGTCACAGTCTGTCCTGACTCTCGCAATTCAGAAACTCCTCTCGGTTGTGTCCCATACACAATCTAAAATGGACTTCTGCCTGTGCTCTTATTTACTGAGTCGTTGTATGCAAACTCTACCTGTGGAAACACATTGTCCCAACTGATGTGGTGCTCTATCACCAGGCTCCTTAATGAGTCTCCCAGACTTCTATTTACCACCTCTGTTTTCCCATCCGTCTGATGATGATAGGAAGAACTAAACATTAATTTAGTCCCCATCTTCTTCCAGAGTGTCCTCCAGAAATGTCCAATGAAATTCGTATCCCTGTCCGATACTATGCTTCTGGGTAACTCGTGAAGTCTAACGACCTCCTTGAAAAACAAATTTGCGATATGAGTCGCATCACTAGTCTTTTGGCATGGGATAAAATGTGCCATTTTGGAAAACTTGTCAACCACCACAAAGATCGAATCATGTCCTCTTTGTGTCCTAGGAAATCCCAATACAAAATCCATGCTGATTTCATCCCACGGCCTCTCGGGTGTGGGTAACGGTTGATATAATCCCGCATTCTGGTTCCTGCCCTTTGAATGCTGGCAAATTCTGCACCTGTCAACAAAATTCTTAACATATGTTCACATCTTCAGCCAAAACTATGCTTCGCTCAACTTTGCAAATGTCTTGTAGTGGCCAAAATGCCCTGCTAATCCACCATTGTGCTTCTCTTTCAATAGGTTCTCCCTCATGGAGCAATTCAGAATGCATAGTTGATTGCCTCTAAACAACAATCCTTCCTGGATCATATAATCTATCCATGGGCTTTTTTCTCTGAGAACTGGATTCTCAGCTACTTCATATGCTTCTCCAAAGTCTGCATCTCCTACATACATGTTTCAGAGATTTTCAAAACCTAATGTTTTGACTCGGAATTCCTGCAGCAACAAACACTTCCTGATCAAAGAATCAACCACTTTGTTAGCAATACCTGAAATGTGCTTAATCACAAATGTGAAATTCTTCATATACTCTACCCATTTTGCATGTTTCTGATTCAACTTCTCCTGCTGAGTCATAAACTGTAATGCATGATTATCACTATACAAAACAAATTCTTTTGGGATCAAGTAATGCCTCCACTTCTTCAGTGCTTGTATGATAGCATAAAATTCCTTATCATACGTGGAGTACTTTAGTTTCGCCTCATCCATCTTCTCGCTGAAATATGCAATCGGCCTGTCATCCTGGCTCAAGACTGCTCCTATGGCAAACCCGCTTGCATCACATTTCAACTGAAATGTCTTCTGAAAATCTAGCAACACCAATACCGGTTGTTTCGTGATCTTCCGCTTCAACAGATTGAAGCTCTTCTTAGCCTCTGTTGTCCAGTGAAAAGTCTTATGCCGCTTCTTCACTGTGTCCATCATTGCTGCACTAATCCCACTGAAATTCCTGATGAATTTTCTGTAGAAACTAGCCAAACCATGAAAACTTCTCACCTCGAAAATATTTCTCGGTGATGGCCAATTCTTAATTACCTCCACCTTATCCGGATACATCCTCAATTCATTCGTCGATATGACAAATCCCAGATAGATGAGTTCTGTCTTCATGAATGAAGATTTCTTCATGTTGATCAACAACTTCTCCTGCTGTAGCTTCCTAATCACAATGGCCAAATGCTTCAAATGCTCAGCCTCTGATTTACTATAAATCAGTATGTCATCCAGATAAACGATGACAAATTTATCGATGAATTCCCTCAGGACTTCATTCATCAGTCTCATAAATGTACTTGGTGCATTCGTCAAGCCAAATGACAAGACCATCCATTCATACAAACCCTCGTTTGTCTTGAATGATGTTTTCCACTCATCGCCTTCTCTCATGCGAATCTGGTGATATCCTCTTTTCAAATCTATCTTTGAAAAATACTTTTCCCCGCTCAAGCAATCCATCAGATCATCCATTCTTGGCAATGGAAACCTGTATCTAATGGTTATCTTGTTGATCGCTATTGAGTCGGTGCACATCCTCCAGCCTCCATCTTTCTTTGGACTGAGCACTGTTGGAAAAACACATGGACTCAAGCTTTCTCTGACTAATCCTTTGTCAAACAAATCCTGGACCTGCCTCTTAACTTCCTCATTTTCCTGTGGCGTCAATCTATACGCAGATTTGTTTGGAAAACTAGCTCCCGGTATGAGATCAATATAATTACTCACACTCCTCATCGGTGGCAATGAATGAGGTAATTCGTCCACTATGATGTCAGCGAACTCTTCTAGCAATTCCTGAATCTCTTCTGGTAAATCATCCACTCTTGTGCTAGTCAGAACAATTCTTGGCTTTCTGACCATCTCTGTGAGAAGTTCCTTCCCACTCATGAGAAGTATTGTGTTGCTTACTTCCAGTTTCAACATCGAAAGAAACCTGTGTGTCCTCCCATCCTTCTCTAGAGTATATGTGTTCATCCTCCCATCATGAACCACATTTCTATCATATTGTCATGGTCTACCCAACAATAAATGACATACATCCATGGGAATAACATCACAAAGTATTTTGTCATTATATCCTCCTATCTTAATGTCAACTAATCACTGTTTAGTGACACTCACCTGATGTCCCTTCTGTATCCATGAAACTTTGTATGGACTCGGGTGATCAGTTGTCTCCAGTTCTAATTTCTCCACCATCTCGGTTGAAACGAAATTATCTGTACTCCCACTGTCCACGATAACCTTGCATTTTTTGTCTTTGTTTTTGCAGGCTGTTCTGAAGAGTCTGGTTCTTTGGACTGAGCTTTCCACCTCCTTCTCAGGTGTCAAAAGGAATTTATACATCACAAGCGATATTCCGCCTTCAACGTCCTCGGTCTCAGCATCATGCTTCTACGCTTCTGCGATGTGAGTTTCTCCACTATCCTTCTTTTTCTCTGGACACTCAAACGACCTGTGACCATTCTTCCCACATGTGAAACATGTGATTACTCCACCTCGGCCTCCTCCTCTACCTCTGGTACAAGGAAAAGTATTTGCGTCAGCATAATCTCCCTTATGCTCATTATGCTGCCCTCTCTGTTCAATGTATGGTCCTTTCTGTGAGGTACCACCTCTTTCTAGTCTACCCTGAGGTTTCTTCCATTCCTCCTTGGGCTTCTAGAATTTCTCCTCGGCAACTGTCTTGCCTCTGGGTTGACTTCTGCCTCGCCCTCACTGACCTTGCTTACGTCTCAACTTTTCTTCGGCTTTCAGAGCCATCTGATAAGCATCCTCAACTGTTCAGATGGTTACCATGCTCAATTCATCCTGAATGTCGTATCTCAGACCATTCAGATATCTGGCAACCTTCTCATCATCGCTCTCCCGATGACCTGCTCTGATATTGAGCTTGTACAATTCCTCAGTATACTCGTTCACTGTCATCAGCTTCTGTCTCAGGTTCTGCATCCTCCTGAACAGTGTGATTTGATAATATCTTGGGATGAATTTTTCCTTCATCTTAGCAATAATTCGATCCCAACTCTTGATCTTCTGCTTGCCTTTGCAGCGTCTGTCTGCTTGAAGATCGTCCCACCATAAGGTTGCATGTCCCTTCAATCATGTGACAACATGCTTGACCTTCTTATCCTCTTCGATATCTTCATAGTCAAAGTAGGTGCCAAGAGCTCTAATCCAATCTAGTAGCTCTTATGCATCCAGATTTCCTTCGTAGACTGGAATGTCCATTTTCGCCTTCGCACGCATCCTAGAAATGGCTTTGATCAACCGCTCAGTTGATGCATCTTCAACTGCAACTTCCTCCTCACATTCAGCCTCTATTTCTCTATCGGAATCACTAAGATCCCCTGCACTAGTTGTGCATCTCTGAGTTGTCTCCATCTCTTCGAGTCTTTCTTGGAGATCTCTCATCTGTCTCTCCATTTCTGGATTCCCTGCCGGCCTGCCTCTTCTTCTCACCTCCCTATCTTCTGGATCAGGTGACTATATTTCCCTTCTGGGAAGCATGATTTATTTCCCTCTCTCAGCTATAGAAAACAAAGAGTCAATCCCGCTCTGATACCACCTGACATAGGCACGCCACCCAGGGCACGTCCACTCCCTCAGGACCTTCTCTTCCTTTGGCCCGAAGAGCTGAAAATATCTTCAAATCCCTTATCGGGACTTTCCAATACCCACAGGATGCCTCTTATGATCTCCCTACTCCAAATCAGGAAATCAGACCTCGCATGATCACGAGTCCTGAAACCGCAGGATCGGGTCTCCCAAATCCCCGAACCCCGATGAATATTCACCAAGGGTTTCTTTTCTCTTGCAAGGAATATCCTTGTCGAAAGATCGGCCTTTTCGTTGTCGTGATCCACTACCCTCACGGATCCCCGACTCCCGATCTCTGATGCCACCTGTCCCTTTCACTAGCGCTTGTGACCCACACTTCCGGGTTGATCAGGAAATCGCGTTTCAGAAATTCGTGATTTCAAATGCACTCGTCCACAGACTCTTCCAAGCCCCGAACTCTGATATGCGATGACACTTGTCTTCCACTTGACTTCTTTGACTGTGAGACCATCGCGTTTCGGAGTTTCACGACTTCTCTTGCTGTGATTTTCTCGTCACCGAGAATCCCGATATGTCGATCCCCGATGCACGTGTGAATGCTCTCTGCCACATCACCGCTTCCTCGTCGCTCTATCGGGTATCGCAAATCATGAATTGTAATGCAACACTCCCTTTGTCTTCATAAATCCCGAAATGTCGAACCCCGACTCCTTTCCTGATGTTTGACGCGTGTCCTACCGAGATCAACGGATAGGATCCCTTCTCAGAATTTTGAGAACCACAAGGTCCCGATTCTCTGGCTTAACAAAACCCCGATGGCTATAATATCCCGATGGCTCCTCCCGGGACTCCTCCTCTACACACTAGGCTTAACCCTTGCACAACTTTCTCGTGATCTAACGGCTGACGGGAAATCACGTATTTCCACTGCGAATCCTGATCGTCGATTCCTTTCCTCTCTCCTTGAGGAATTCTTGGCATGGACATCTCCTGGGTAGTCTTTGATAACTTCAAAGGCTTGTCTCCTCTTGAGGTTCCCCACTCTGACTCTTTCAGAGGAACTTGCACGCACTCCTTGCGGAAAGCTTGCAAACACTTCGAGTGTTCGACCTTCTTCGACTCTGCGCACACTTGCAACAACAGTCTTCTAAAGCTTCCCTCTCAGATTCATGAGTGAGACTTCCTCTTCAGCCTGCGCATTCCTTGCACAGCTTCAACAACCTAAATCCACTAATGGGTGAACGAGAACAAAAGATAAAATCCCTGAGCCTTCATCAACGCACTCCTTGCGGATGATGTTCAATTGCACACCTTGCAGGAACCTCCTAGCTCAGATGGAGAAACTATTGGAATTCATTCTGTCTCTCCTTCATAATTCAGGTTGAAACATGAAATCACATGCACAGCATATACAAAGCAAATGCATAACAAGAAGCAAACATTCATGAGCATAACATCAACACACAGAGAGATAACACATACCATGAATTTGAATCAAAGTTTTCTCCTATTAATTCAATATCTGTACATGGGTGTTCTTCATACAATTCTCTGGATGCTATTCTTCTCCTGCTCCTGTTCTTCCAATATGTTACAATGATACAATGAGGGTGTCTATATCTGTTTTCCGTCTTGGACTTCTAAATTATCAAATCTAGACTTAAATTCCTATCTACCAACATTAAATCTATTAAATTTCGTCTATCTACCTAAGGACGAGAGCTTAAAGGCTCAAGGTCTAATACAATATACAATGTGCCTCCATAAATGGTTCATTAAAGGTCTGGCGCAACAATCCCAAAGCATTTTTAAAAATTTGGGTTGGTTAGTCCAGCTGATCTCCGCTTGATGTGTTGGCTCGCTTGATGAGTCAGTGATGCTCCTGCATCAGAAGTTGACCTGATAGACTATTCGATGTCATAGTTTTCGAGTTTCATGGTCCAAAAATTTGATTGGCTTCACCATTAGAGAACCCTCACCCGACACCTACAAGAAACTCATGTCAATAACATGTGATAGATCACTAATATAATGTCGTAAAACAGATACATGAAATACATCATGCATAAACCTCAAAGAATCAAGTAAGACTAGTTGATAAGCCATGGGACCTTTCTTTTCCACAACCTCAAAACATCACACAAACCTAGGAGAGAGTTTATCACCCTTTCTAAACTTGCTTAAATTCTCATGTGATTTTACCCACAAGAAAACTTTGTGGCTAACCTCATATTTACGGTCAATGCGATGCACATCATCATAACTATTTTTTCGATCTTGTGCTTTTTAATCCTTTTTCTTATCGATTGTATTTTTTCTTCCATTTCTTGGATCACTTATGGGTAAACTCATGAAGATGGGTTACACTTTTGCTTGTTTTATGAGAAAAAAATTGTATTTTCACAAGTTCTTCAACTTCCGGCGTAAATTTTTTATTTATTTATTTAGAATTTCACTTTACAGTGAAAAAAAACTTGTGAATAATTTTGTTGTCTTTCCAATAACTATTTTTCAAATTTTTTTTATCACGATTTGATATGTCAATTTGACAGTTGTTTAACAGTATGTTCCTTAAACATGAAAGGAATGATAATGAATAAATTGTTTCTACAACAATGTATCTATTATTAAAATTATGTTTTTAAGAAACGAAATATACTGCAACAATCTACTAAGGCTCTATTTTATTATGACTATAATTTTGAATCTAACGGATGAATATTATAATTTCTACAATTTTTTTAAGTTGACCAAGCTGAAAACGTTGCAGATTTTAAACATGTGTTTTTCTACACCTTGTATCTATATTAATTTTTACTTTAAACTAAAATCTAAATATACCCTTTTGAAAAGAATAGTTTAAGGATTATGAATATATTTTTTTCTAAATTTTTAACTGTATATTTTTAGAGATATCGATATTTCATTTCACCGAATCATAATGTTTGCTAAAAATATTATGCAGTGATTTTTTTTAAAAATTAAATAAAAATAGATAAAAATAAAGAAAATGAAAACAAATTATAGGAATTGAAAGTAGATTCAATTTTGGAAATGTTGGTGTCATTTTCAAAACCAAATTCTCAGTATTTGCAGGAGTCCACAACCTCTAAAGTTTAGGTAAGCTTGGGGCAATTCTCTGGGTTTTGTTTTCAGTCCCAATTTCATGTTTTCGGCTGAAACCTAGATTCTAACGGAATCCGTTAAAAATAAATGTTTTGGCCGAAATTTATTTCGGCCTAAATATTCTTACTAAAGGAAAATAATTCATTCGAAAAACATTATACACAAATTTCAAGGGTGTCGTTCGGGTGTCGTTCAATTTGACGTGCAAATTTTCGGCCGAAAAACTTCCTGGCAACATTTTTTTGGCCGAAACATTGCCGCTAGGAATTTTTGAGACCCAATTGTCATGAAAGTGTTACCCATATTCATGATGTTACCCTTTTGGTCCTACCAAAATCCTATCCTCTAGTATGTCCCAATTTATAGCTGTCTGACATGGTCATCCGTAAAGAAACTCGAACAATGTTATCTTAATCATACTATGTTAACTATTGTTGTATGAAAATTCTACTAATGAATAGAAGTCCTCCCAATGCTTACTTTGATCCATCATGTACATATGAAGCATATCCTCTAAGATTCGGTTCATTATTTCTATTTTTCCATCTATTTCTAGGTGATATGTTGTACTAAAATTTAACTGTGTTCCAAAAGCCTCTTGGAAACTAGTCCAAAATCATCTTGTAAACACTGATCCACGATCAGATATGATATTTCTTGGTACTCTATGCAACCTCACAATATCACTAAAAACAATCTACCTATATCAGGTGCTTGATATGTTGTACGCACTAGAATAAAGTGTGCACTCTTCATTAGAGTGTCAATGACCACACAAATTGAATCATGTCTCCTTTCCATCAATGGAAATCCAACAATAATATCCATCGAAATGACTTCCCATTTCAATTGAGGAATAGTGTGTGGCTATAACAATCATGTTGGATGTCTATGTTCATCCTTCACTTGTTGAAATTCTAGACATTTCTCCACATAACTAAATATGTCCTCTTTCATTCCTTTTCAGAAGAGTAAAGGCCTAAGGTCTTCCTTCATCTTCATGACTACTGGATGAACCATGTATACTGCTTGATGAGATTCTCTTAATATCGGACTTCTTAATTATTCTTTACGCGGTATGTAAATTCTGTTGGTATATATCAACAATCTGTTGCTGTCAAATGAATAACTTTCATACTTCAGTACCATCATGGTATCTTTTCCAATACTATCCTTAACTTCCTTGTACCAATCGTCATCAACCTATAGAGTTAGAATATTTTCTCAAAGATTCATATTAAGAGTTATTATCGAGAATATGTGTGGTCTATGACTCAATGCATCTATTACTATGTTCACCATTCCTTTAATGTAAGTAATGTCAAAGTCGTATTCGCTAAGTAATTCTGACCAACACCTCTATCGCGCGTTCAAGTTACTCTGAGTAAATATATGTTGCAATCCATAGTGATCTGTCTTTAATTCAAATTTTCATCCAATCAGATAATGTCTCCATACTCTCAATCCATATACAATTTCTAATAACTCCAAGTCATGCATTGCGTAGTTTTCCTCATGCCTTCTCAATTTCCTTGAGATGTAAGAGATCACTCGACTATCTTGCATCAAAAATCGATGTAGAAATTCCCTGGATGCCTCCATGCATACCAAGAATTTTTTTTCCATATCGGGGATCTTCAATATCAATGTTGTACTTAACAACTCTTTGAGATTTTTAAATGATTTTGCGCATGTCCATATGAATTTCTTGTTTTTCTTTTGGAATTCTGTAATTAGATTCTCTCTCTTTGAAAATCATTTGACGAAACCTCAGTAATAACCTTCTAAACCCATAAATCTATGTACTTATCATACGTTATTTGGAGTTGACCATTCCATAATAGCCTCTATTTTCAGTGGATCCACAACGATACCTTCTCCAGATATGATATGTCCCAAATAATGAATCTTTGATTGGTAAAAATAACATTTCAATATCTTCCCATACAATTTATTTTCTCTTAGAAACTATAGAACCAATCTCAAGTGTTCGCCATGCTCTTATTTCATCCAATAATAAATTAGTATGTCATCAATAAATACCTGAACAAACTTTTCCAAGTATTCACAAAATACCCCATTAATCAAACTCATAAATACACCCGGGGTATTTCTCAATCCAAACGGTAAAAGAATGAACTCATAGTTTTTGAATCTCATCTTAAATGTCGTCTTAGGGATATCTTCCTCTTTGATATGTAACTGGTGATATCTTGATCTCAAGTTGATTTTAGAAAACATAGTTTCTCCCTTCATATGATCAAATAAATCGTCAATCATTGGAAATGGGTACTGGTTTTTTAACGTATCCTTGTTCAATTGATGGTAGTCAATACACAACCTCCATGAGCCATCCTTATTTCTAACAAAAATAATTGGTGCACGCCATGCTGACACACTTGGACATATAATCCCCAAGTCTAACAATTCCTTTAGTTTCATTTTCAACTCCTGTAATTCAGGCGTTGACATCTGATATGGCGTTCTCGTAATCAGTTCTATTCCAGGTTTCAAATATATGGTAAACTCAAGTTCCCTTTCTATTGGAAAACCTAGTATTTCCTCTATAAATATGTTTTCAAACTCTGATTATACCGCTAGGTTTTCTAATCCTTTATCCTCGCCCTTTTTGTTAAGTTATAGGATGGTATATAACTTCCATCCCTTGCACATACACTTTTATAATTGTAGGGAAGAAATAAACCTCGGGTACACTCCCTAGTTTCTTCCTACAATTAATCTACCATGTACCAAATCATCTATTAGACTTAATTGTTTTGTCTTACAGTTGAGTATCGCATCATGGGATTCCAATGAATCCATGCCAATCACTCTACCATAATATCCTAAGATCATGACATATAGGTTGTCCTTTTTTTAAAAATAGCCCAAGATAATGCTACAGTCCATAACCTTTCCTCCAACGTTTTTTTTGGCATCTGATTCCATTTCTACGTATCTGAACTTGTCCTTCTTGACTTCGTTTACCTTAATTCTCTTAAGCGATGCACTAGAAATAAAACTCTTTGTAGCACATCGATTTATCAAAATACTAAACTTTTGATTGGTGATCATACCTAACGTCTCGAGAACAGTGGACTGGTTCTCATTCTGGTGGTTGTTCATCTCTACATGTATCCTTTGGGCCTTGTCCAAATTTCCAGCTGTGGTGGGTCCTGATGATCCAACCTCTCTGGACTTCTCAATTGGATAATATAATTGGTAATGTGGATATCTACATTTCCAACATCCATTCTTCGGTTAAGTTCTTGCTGGACCTCGACCAAGTTTTGAAGAACCTTGGTCGTGTTTGACATTTTTTGGGACTTTGACAGGTTGGTTGACGACGGAGCACCCAGGCAAAGCGGAAATCACATGATCTTGCCCTTTTTGCGGGGATTTTGAGTTATTAGGGTTTATGTACGGGTATTGTAACATCCCCAACCATCCATGTCGGGCCATGCTACTCTAGAGAACACTTTTTTTCTCTCTGCGGAACATACTGTAACATACCCAGTATCCAACTGATCTATGCCACATAAATTTTTCGAACTACATGCAATTAAAATATATACACACAAAATTGTTGCAGAAACATATATATATATATATATATATATATATAACGTAAAAAACCAAATACATCTATAAATTCATGGATTCACACTGAAATAATAGTAATCATATACATGCAGCATATATAGGAAATACCCATAAAAATAAACACAGTTATAGTTGCATATATAATAACCCATAAAAATAAGCACGTAAATAATAATGCAGCATGTAAATTTCACACAATTGGCACTTATATTGGTAAGAATCTCACCAACTGTGTGTAGACCTTCCACAAACCTCCCAGACTTAGATCACATTGTTCATCACTCTCAACAGTGATTCATCCTCGAGCTGGGAATAAAGTTTCAATAAACTCCACCCGGGTAAAGGGATTCCTAGCTAGGCTAAAGGCTCATTGACAACAAGAAAGATTGTGTCTTATGTGCCAAATCAAATTAACAACCTACAATCCCTCATTCCCCACATGCCTGTCCCACCCAGGAAGTGTGCCCCTTCTCCACTCAACAGTCCTTTGGTTTCCCCACTTCCTTTCTGGGCTTCAACAACAGGTCGAACAGGAAGTCTTAGAGCACTGTAGTTGCAGTTTAGCACCTTCAGGAAATCAATTCCCAACAATTCTCTCTCCTAGAGAATTTATCACGGGCCTAACAACCCACCTCTTCAATATCCCATGGGCCTGACAACCCGCTTCTTCATTCCAGCTCCGAAGCTAACCAAATACGCCAACACAAAATGGCTATGGATACAGGTTCAGGTACAATCATGAAGATATGAAGGATAGATCAATGGGTGTGTGCATGATCATGGATGATTGACTAGATGACTGAATGATGGAAGCAATGATGGGAAGAATCATGGAAAATATGGGAAAATGAACTAAGTCCCAACAATATGTATGTATGTCCACAACTTGACACTTGTAATGTTGGGATCTACTTTGGCCCCACTTGTCCCTAACTTTAGAACTTAGGATAAAATCATTATCCATACTTTATAATTTAAGAAATATTAATATAATATTCCTTTTTGTCTTAAGCTCCCTAGCTTACCCCTTTTTCTTAATTTTTAGGCCCCTCCCTTTCCTAATCAATGGATTTTATTACCCCGTCTCTTTTATCGTGGTCGATCTACGTGCAACAATGTATTTTATATTAATTATGAGACATATGAAAAAATAGGCGCACTGGCCTTTAACATCTAGGATCTTCGGCCTAATCAAAAAATAAGAATACTAGCTTATAATAACTGGCTCACCAACCTATAAACCGTAGCATATACACAAAAGGTTACCTGCCCTCAAAATCGCACGCACTTATGTTGCTGCGCGCGGTATCCTGGAATGTGCAAACTTCCTCATTTTACTGTGTAGTACATGCGCGCACTATGCTATGAAATGCGCATACAAAAAAAATGATATCAAACAACTCACCAGCTTAAGTACATTTTCATTTACATTACAATTGGTTTCAGCGTAGGGATATTACAATCCCCTCTCGTTATTTATTCACTATCCTCAGTGCATCATGTACCCATATAGAACAAAATTTCAAAAATCTTAAAAAATATGTGGGTATTCTGCCCGCATTGCATCCTCATGCTCCCAAGTAGCATCCTTGGGATTGTACCGGGTCCATTGGACCTTCACAAGTCCCATGGCTCAATTTTGGAGCTGTTTAATTTTACGGTCCATAATGCGTACCTGATGCACTTGAAAAGCATCTTCTTTCTCCATCTAAATCACATTCCAATCAATAACATGATTAGCATCAGGTATATATTCCTTGAGTAATTATACATGGAATACATTATGAACAGACATAGATGTAGGCAATGAAATCATATAAGCTATTGGACCAATCCTCTCTACGATTTCAAACTCCCCACAATAGCGAGCTGACAACTTTGAACAATTTCCCAATTTCAGGGAACTTCTGTTGGCCTTCACTTTCAAGAATACATGATCACCCATTTTAAATTCCCTGTGAGTTCTTCCCTTATCAACATATATTTTCTTTCTGTTTTGGGCTACCTTTAAATTTTTCTTTATTTTTATCATTTGTTCCTCCATTTACCTGAGAAAATCTGGCCCAACCATTGCTTTGTATGTTGGGTTATCCTAGCTTATTGTTGTGTTGCACTTTCTTCCATAAAGTGCTTCAAATGGGTTCATCTTTAGATATGTTTGGTACCCATTGTTATAGGAAAACTCTACCAAGTGTAGGTAGTCTTCCCATTTTGATGGTTTTTCCATCACATACATCCTCAACATATCTTCAATCACTTGATTCACCCTCTTTGTTTGTCCATCTCATTCTGCATGATAAGATGTACTAAAATTCAAATTTGTTCCAAATCCATTAAATAATCCCTTTCAAAAATTTTAGGTAAATTTTGGATCTCTGTCAGACACAATTGTCTTGGGTATGCCATGTAATCTAGCAATTTATTTCATATAAACATTAGCAATGTTCATTGCCTTGTGAGTGAGCTTAACTGGAATAAAATGGAAAACTTTAGTAATCTTCTCCACCACTACCATGATATAATCATGTTCCTTGTTTGTTCTGGGTAGTTTGGTGATTAAATCCATTGTTACAACTTCCCACTTCCACTCAGGAATGGGTAATGTCTGTAGCAAACAAGATGGGTGTCTATGCTAAGACTTTACCTTTTGACATTCCAAACATTTGGCAATAAAATCAACAACCTCTCTCTTCATGCCTAGCCAATAATATTGGCTTTTGACAGCTGCAATAGTTTTCTAATAACCTGGGTGCCTAGCATAAGGTACATTATGCATTTCCCTCAATATCAAAATTTTCAATTCCTGAGAATTTGGTACATAAAATTTTCCTTTGTACATGAGAATTTCATAATTATCTAGCTTATATTCCTCAATTTTCTGCTGCAAAATACCTTGTTGTAATTTTGCCTTTAAGTCCTTGTATTGCAAATCTGATTTGGCAGCCTCTATAATTTTGTCTTTCAAATCTAATTGGTACATGCTAATGGTTGTATCATGCAATTCATGCACTCTTTTTTTGAGTGGATCAACCATTTTGTTCTCTTTCCCCTTGATATGCTTTATATCAAAGTCCTATTCACTTAGAAATTCTAACCATCTTCTTTTCCTAGCATTTAGAGTTGGTTGATCAAATAAATATTTCATACCATTATGGTTTGTTCTTAGCTCAAACCTTTTCCCCATGAGGTAGTGTCTCAATTTCCTCAAGGCATGCACTATGGCTTCCAACTCCTAATCATGAGTGGCATAGTGTCTTTCATGCTCTTTCAACTTCCTTGATTCATAACATATAACAAACCCATTTTGACTAAGGACTCCACCAAGTCCTTCGTTACATGCATCTATGCATACAATGAAGTCTTCATTTGGGTCTGCAATCCTTAGTATTGGATTGTTAATAATTGTTTCAAGTGTTGGAAACTCTTTTCACAATCCGATGTCCACTGAAAATTCACACCCTTTCTTTGCAAGAAATTGATTGGGTGTGTAATCTTTGAAAATCCTTTAATAAATCTCCTATAGTATCTTGCAAGACCCATGAATGATCTCACCTTTGTCACATTCTTTGGTGTTGACCAATCTCTAATGGATTCTATCTTCTCAAGATCCACGACTGTCCCATCCTTTGAAATGAGATGCCCCAAATAATGAATTTGCTTCTGATAAAATGAACACTTGCTCAATTTGGCATATAATTGATTCTCCCTTAATACTTGCAACACCATTATCAAATGATTCTCATGCTCTTATTCTGACTTAGATTATATAAGAATGTCATCCAAAAAGACAATGACAACCTTGTCTAAATATTCTCGAAAAACACCTTTCATTAAGCACATGAAAACAACTGGTGCATTTGACAACCCAAATGGCACCACTGTGAACTCATAATGATCATACCTTGTCCTGAAGGTGGTATTTCTTATATATTCCTCTTTATTCCTTACCTTATGGTATCATGATCTAAGATCTATCTTTGAAAATATCTTGGCATCCTTCAATTGATCAAAGAGATCATCAATCATTGGCAGAGGATACTTGTTCTTAACATTCACTTTATTCAACTATCTGAAATCAATGCACAATATTAATGTTCCATCCTATTTATTTACAAACAACACAGGGGCACCCCAAGGTGATGCACTTGGGTGTATATACCCCTTCTTCAGAAGCTCTTCAAGTTGCATTTGCAACTCCTTCAGCTTTGGTGTACTCATTCTGTAAGGAGTCTTTAACATTGGAGTTGCTCCATGCATTAAATTTATAGAGAAATCAATATCTCTCTTTGGGGGTAATCCTGGTACCTCCTTGAAAACATCTTTAAAATCTTCCGAATTTGTCACCTTATCTTTAGTTGTCTCCTCCATATGAGCTGCAAATATTTGACACCCTTTTCTGTAACATTCTTCAGCTGCAATGCTGAAATTTATTTGATGGTTATTGCCCTGTGAATTCCCTACACTTTCCTTAGACTCCCTTCCTCATCCAAGCAATTAAATTCCTTTTTATGACAGTCTAGGATAGAATGATGTTGTTCCAACCAATCCATCCCAATTATACAATCCTAGGAACCTAAAGGCAAGATGCTCAAATCTTCCTTGTTGTTCAGTCCATTTATGTCCATAAGACATGAATTAACCATCTCATTAACTTTTCTTTTGGTTCCGGTAGCCAGTTGCACAAGCCAAGATTTTCCATGCTTGCTTCCTGGAAAATGAAAACTTTCCACCATCTTAGGATCTATATAACTATGACTAGCTCCTGAATCAATTAAAATAGAAATGGTTTGGTTGTTGATCATACCTTCCACTTCAATCATATGTGACTGATACTCTACTTACTTGTTGTCTAGGGTTGCATAGATCCTTGGCACATTTCTTCCCATGTCCTCCATTGTTTTAGCTTGGTGTACAATGTGAATAGTCCTCCCTTTTTCACCTCTGTGAAGAAAATGTCTGAACATGTGATCTCATTTACAAACCCAACATTGAATAGGTCGTTGCCTTGGCCTTTGACCTCCTGTCTTAATCGTTATGGGTTCTCTAGGAGTTTTTTGTCCCTAAGTATTATTTCTGAAGAATGGTGGCTTAGCTCCCTTCTTCCTCTGATCCATCTTGAATTTATTTTTGTCTGCCCAAACTTTTTGGAAAGTTGGCCTTGATTTTTCATGATCATATAGGAATTTAGCTCGCCCTATGGTCTCCTGCAATGTCTTCGGATCATCATACTGTATTTTGTCACTGATGAATGATGGAAATCCACTCAAATACCTCTGAATATTAACTATCTCAATCTTGATGAAAGAGACATATTTCAACAGTTCTAAAAACCTTCTCTCATATTCATCTATGGTCATACTTCCAAGCTTAAGTTCAAATAACTATTTCATTTTCCAGTCATAATATCTCTTAGTCAAGTATTTCTTCTCAAAATACTTCTTCAATTCCCTCCAAGTAACACTTTTCTCTTTAATGTGTTGCACCTGCACAAGCTGATCCCACCACATGGATGCCTTTCCCTTGAGTTGATAGATAGCAATTATATCTTCTTCATGAGAAGAACAATTATGAAATTGAAAATACATTCTCATGCCAAGAAACCATGTTTCTTTATCCTCATCGTTCTTGTGCTCACCATCAAATGTAGGAGGTTTGATTTTGTTCATTTCTCCTCACAGTTCATCCACCCCAGAACTCTTGTTCTTTCTAACAAGGGGTGGAATTGAGATTATGTGTTCTCTTTTATTGGAATTCCTCGAGGAGTGGTGGTGATGTCTACTAACACTTCTTGTTCTTCTTTTCTCATCAGGAGACTTGCAATTTTCTGATTTTCTTGAGCCACTCTCCTTATCCAATTTCTTTTCTATTATGTTGAAGCTCTACATTAACTTCATGTTGAAGTCATCCTATTGCTCCTTGGCTCTCATAACCCTTTCATTATCATCTTTATGGATTTGGACATCCTTCTACAATTTTTTTAATGGTCTCTGTCATATTCATGTTTTTATCCCTTCCTTCTCCATGTACATTGGAGTTTGTTACTTCAATGCCCAAATGGACATCCATCCCTCTAATATCATCCTCATGACTGTAAGTCCCCTATACCTCTTCCATTTCTATGGACTCTATGATGATCCAGATATGATCTAGTTGCTTTTAACTCTACAAAATGTGCAGCCAACAAAACTTTGTCACGCTAATTGTTTCAACAATTTCATGAAAATATGAACTATTCTAGTTCCATATTATATATCAGAATTATTTATTTTGGTTTCCTGGAAATTTGAATGCCTGGATCAATTTTCTAGATGGATATTTAGATTCCACTTTCCAACACCTTTCCAACGCCTACTCCCATTCTCAATTCCGAGTCTTGAGCAGAAAGTTATGGTTATTTGAAAAATTTCCCATTAATTTTTCTGTTCATTTTTCAACTTGGCGCAACTCTACGCTATAATTATGCATTTTTGCACCTACTCCTTTGTATTTTTCATAAGATCTCAATTGGGTTTCTTCATCTACATAATATGAACACTCTGTTCAAATTTCACTTTTTTTCTGGATTCTTGGCTGTTAGTTACAACCTGCTGAAGTTCTAGGCCAATTTGTGTTTTTGGTCTAGAATGCTACAGGTGCCTTATTTTCCATATTAAACATTTTTAACATGTCTAGAAATTTAATTGAGCTCTAGGAATATCTTCTATGTCTCAATATATTTCGATTTACTTATCCTGCACCTCAATCTGATTCCGAAGAATAAATTTATGGCTCTTTGAAGTTAGTTGGGTCTTAAAATTTACCCTTCATTGTTTGTGTTGTAATTTTCTCGTAAAAGCTTTGTTTGATGAACGGTTTACACCATTAGAAATCTCTCTCCGAGCTCTTTTATTTGAGATGCAAAGACAAAGTGTGCCTTGGCATAAAGACACACTCTTTTATCATGGTTTTTGTGTTTCTAAAAATGCTCTTAAGGGCCTAAAAAACACACTGCAAAAGGATGACGTTCAAATGATATAAAACATCGCAGAAAATCGTTGGTTTTTTGTTGTTGTTCTCCCTCCAAATGACTCCGTGCACACAAATTTCCACCTGTACACCCATATTTACCAAACGCAGGAACATCACAAGGTAAATCTTTCTTCGTGCACCTATAACCACTTTGCATCACTTCTCTATCGCGTCGATAACTGTACACTACTTTTGTGTCGCGTGTCAATATTCACCGTGCACATTTTTTGTTCTTGCACTATTACCTATTGCGAGCAGTTTTTGTATCGTGCGCTAATATCCCGAGCGCATTATACTCTACGCACTGCACCATGCCAGAGTTTAGTATGCCTCCACTGCGCCCCAAAACTCTGTGCACACCACTAACTAAATTGTCGTGTGACAACATATACCCACATTTCCCGTGCACCAACAAAACTCCTCTACGCTCTACCAACACTGCGCACACCACGCGCATCATTATTATATGTGTGCACACCGTGTGCAATTATTATGTATATGCACACTACACAATGCTAAATTTAGCGCGTGCACCCGCACACCAACATTCTTCCGTGCTGCGCCAAAATTTACCGCGCGCACCAGAAAACCACTATATTTTTTTTCTGCGCAATACTAAAATTTAGCACACACACTTGCACGCCAACATTTTCCCGTGCAGCGCCAAAATTTAGTGCGTGCACCAACACACTAACATTTTTTCACGCAATGGTCAATTTTTTTTTATCATAAGCCTTTTACTGCACAACAAGCATTTTTAGTGCGCCCACCTGCACATTCATTATTATGCGCATTAATTCCTCATGAATTCCGCTGTAGAAATTGGGGCTTTTGCTTAACTTTTTCCCCAATTTACCATAGACATTCTGAAACCATAAAATTTTTTCAATTTCACGCCGATAACACCAATTCAACCTATGTAATAACAAATCGTTGTAAGTTGACATTTCCAGAACGAATTTATCCAAAATCAATTCGCGAATTGAGAATTTTAACCACTAAACTCGCTCCATTTCTCATGGATTCACTATAACTTCAAATTCAACCCATTCTAGATCCTAATATGCTAGAACAAATATTAAATCAGGAATATCTCATCACTTGTCTGAATTTCTCAATTTTCCCCAATTTAACAATAGAAAATGGGGCTTTTCCCAATTCCTTGTCGTTGCTTCTAAGTTTTACCATGGACATTCTAACTGAAATTTGGCCACTTCGAAATAGATTCTCTATGAAATTTCACTTCAAATCAACTTGTTCGGCCCATCCAGGCTTAGTATTAAAAATTGAAGCTCTGATACCATATTGTAATGTCCCCGTCCATCCATATCCGGCCACGCTTTGCCAGAGAACTCTTTCGTTCTCTCTGTGGAACATAATGTAACATACCAAATATCCAACTGAGTTATGCCACATAAATTTTTTGAACTACATGCAATTAAAATATATACACACATAACTCTTGTGGAAACATATATATAAAACGTAAAAAACCAAGTACATATGTAAACGCACATATTCACATTGAAATAACAGTAAGAATATACATCCATCATATACAGGAAATACCCATAAAAATAAACACAGTTATTAATGCACATATGATAACCCATAAAAATAAGCACGTAAATAACAATGCAACATGTAAATTTATCACACAATTGGCACTTATCTTGGTAAGAATGTCACCAACTACGTGCAAACCTTCCACAAACCTCCCAGCCTTAGACCACATTGTTCATCACTCTCAACAGTGAGTCACCCCCGAGCTGGGACTAAACTCCACCCAGGTAAAGGGATTCCTAACCAGGATAAAGTATCATAGACAATAGGAAAGACTTTGTCTCGGGTGTCAACTCAAACAAGCTACAGTCCCTCTTTCCCCACATGTTTGTCCCACCTACGAAGTGTGCCCCTTCTCTTCTAAACAATCCTTCAGCTGCCCCACTTCCTTTCCGGGATTCAACAACAGGTTAGACAAGAAGTCTCAGAGCACTGTTGTTGTAGTTTATCACCTTCAGGAAATCAATTCCCAACAATTATCTCACCCATAGAATTTCTCATAGGCCTGACAACCCGCCTCTTCAATATCCCACGAGCCTGACAATCTACTTCTCTAGTCCAACTCCCAAGATAACCAGATACGTGAATAAAAAATGGCTAGGGATGTAGGTTCAATTACAGTCACGAAGATAGGAAGGATAGCTCAATGGGTGTGTGCATGCTCATGGATGATTGACTGGATAACTGGATGATGGAAGGAATTATGGGAAGAATCATGGAAAATATGGGAAAATGAACTAATTCCCAACAATATGTATGCATGTCCCCAACTTGACACTTATCATGTTGGGAGCTACTTTGGCGCCACTTGTCCCCAAATTTAGAACTTAGGATAAAATAATTATCCATACTCTATGATTTAAGAAATATTAATATAATATTCATTTTTGGCTTAAGCTCCCTAGCTTACCCCTTTTCCTTAACTTTTAGGCGCCTCCCTTTCCTAACCATTGGAGTTTAGTCCCCCATCTATTTTATCATGGTCGGTCTGTGCACAGTGATGTATTTTCTATTAATTATGAGACATATACAAAAATAGGTTCACTTTCCTTTAACATCTAGGCTCTCTGCCCTAATCAAAACATAAGCATCCTAGCTTATAATAATTGGCTCACCAGCCTATAAAACATAGCATATACACAAAAGGATACATGCCCTCAAAATCTCACGCACTTATGTTGTTGCGCGCGGTATCATTGAATGTGAAAACTTCCTCATTTTGTTGCACAATACATGCACGCATTATGTCATGAAATGTGCGTACAAAAAAAATGATATCAAACAATTCACCTTCTTAAGTACATTTTCATTTACATTACAATTGGGTTCGGCCTAGGGATATTACAGGCATGGGATGTCGTCCCATGGGTTTACCCATGATTAGACCTCTTTTGTAATGTATAAATAAGTATCTAGGCAATGTAAGAAGTAGATCTAAGTGGGCTTTGTGCAAGATATGTAGGCCAGAGTGATAAGTACAAATAGTTGTGAATGCTTGTGCATACTACATGTTGAGAATTGTAGAGCTAAGTGCAAGTGATTTGTAGTGCTTTGTGCATAGACTGTGTAAGGATCTGTTCTTTGACATAACTCGTGAAGGAGGATTTGGTAAGGTGCACGCAAATCCCTCTTCCTTGAGTAGTTGGATTTGTGGCTTGGTGCATGTAAGAAGATCAGAATAAACTAATAAAGAAGAAGAAGAGTTTGTGGACGTAACCCCACATTGGGGTGAACCACATATATCCTGTTTCAATGTGCTTTGTGCTATGGTGTTCATGTTGTTTATCTATTTGCTTAGTGCATTGTTTTGATGTATGATAGGTATATCCATTTATGTTTAGTGCTTATTATATGGATGAATGTTAGATCTACTCTTATGCTATGTACTAGATGGTTAGATGTGCTTAGATATTGATTAATACTGCATTGTTGTGTAATTAGGGTTTTAGTATGTGATGTGAATAAGGGTTAAAGACTAATGAATGTTAATTTCTAAGTGTCATGTTAAGTATTTGGATCACATATCTATGTCCCAGCTAGGTTGCAGACACTTGAGTCCTGCAACCCCCCCTACCTCTAACTTGGGTGAGACTTCATCTGCTTCATAGGTGTTTCCAAAAGGGTCGGTAGTTAGGGTTATGTTGGTGCATTGTTGAAGCGTTGAACCATAGGTCTATCCCTATGCCAACAAATGGTTCTATTGTTGGGATGAAAAACAGTGATTGTTGGGAACTAAAGAAAAAAGAAAGCTTTGTGCGTATATATGTTGTTGTAGTGCACAGTATTCTACTTGACTTGTGAAGCTCTGTGCTAAGAAGAGAATCAAATCTGAAGAAAAGAGGTAAGATATTAAATATTTGTTCTCTGGTAAAGGTAAGATAAGTGGAAATTTTTTCTTTGAGAGTATGAATCTAGGTATGTTTGATAGATTTTGTCCTAGTCTCAAAACTAGGGCACAACTAGAAGAAAGAAGATTTGATATGAATAAATCTGATATAAATAAGGAAGGATATTTTATTCCTATGCATAGAAGGAATTTTTGGACTAACAAGTGGATGCAGGATCCTAGAAAGAATTTTTTGCAGGTTCATCAATGTGATCCCAGTGCACAGTACAAGAAAGGTTCAGGATCGTTTAAGAGAAAGAGAGGATTGAATCTTTGTTATAGTTACAGAAGACCAGGACATCTTGTTAAGGAATGCCCTAGTACATGTATTATGTGTCTTTGTTGTAAAGTTGTTGGTCATAAAGTTTTGGATTGTCCCAGAATTATTTCTAAAGTTGAAAAGATGAATATGAAACAAGAAAACTATGAAGAATGTGAAGAGACTAAGAATATAATAGAGCACCAGAAAGAATCAGAGGCTATATTATTGCAGATGAAAGAAACCCTGAGTGATCACACATACATCAGTTTACCATAGATATTAAAAGAGAAGGAGTGCATAGAAATAAGAATAGGAGACTTTGACATAGATTGTATATTAGATGCAGAAACACAGGTGGATCTCATGATAGAAAGTACTTGGGAAATTTTGTGAAAGCCTACTATGGTTCCTTCATTGGGAGGGATAGGCTTGTTTAAAGGAAAGATGATAACCCTATGTGGAAGACTTACTCATGTACCTATGATTTCCCATGGAACATCGATAGAAGAATAATTTGAGTTCGTTAAGTTTGTTGAGAACATCGCCCCTTTTTCACTTTTGTTAGGGAGGACCTGGATTGAGAACAAGTAGATCTGAAGGAAAGCATAAAACGTAGCTACAGAACAGAAAAAGAAAGAGTTAAAGGATTTCATGGCTAGGAGAATTGTGCGCTTAATAGAAGAACAAGAGGACAAGTCGAAACAACTAAGGGCCAAAGACCTAGCTATCGAATTGAAAGAACACAAGAAGGATTAAAGAACCTATCCATGCAGGAGAGAAGAGAAGATACCCCTGAAGTAATAAGAGAAGAGGTATTCCACTTAAACCCTTTAGAAGAACCTTAGCAGTGCAAATTTACTATGCTAAGAGAAGATAAAAATAAAAATAGAAAGAGGGATCCAGAGACGTAGATCACATGAAAGAAATCAAGAAAACTCAGTAAGAAGAAATCAAAGGTAGAAAATTTGCACGAGGTTCCAGCAAAGACATCGCAGAACGCAGGCTTGCAAAATTTGAACCTTGTTGAAATAGAAGAATAATGCAGACTGACACTTCGCCATGGGGAAGAAATATGACCGTTGTAGGCATCCCGACCGTTAGAAAGACACTCCAGAATGGCTATAAATGTAGTTATTTCCATAAATCTCACCATTCGACCATTGGGACCGTCCCACAATGGATGGAATCGTATTGATTGAGACATTTCGAACCATTGAAGGAATTTTTTATGACATTGTTTATTTAATCGATCGAATGTCTCACCGGGGACACTTTTGCAAATTGTGATTATTCGATACCATAGAGAATTTATTTCTATCGCATTGTGCTTATTGAGACCTCACCAACCATTTGTATTACCTTGAGTGTTTGCCTGCCTACCAGAGATATCTTATCTCGAGCGTGCATGTCGGGTGACCTTAGCACAGTAGAGAAGTCTATGGAAAAGATCCTAATAGACCTTATGGATGAGAAGGTCATGTTTGTAGGAGTATAGGCCTCATCAAAAAGAGGATTACAAGCATCCCCCTTGACTACATGTCGATCTAGGCCATCCTGAATTGCGACAGAGAAAAGAAACACCACGATGACCTAGTGAATGTGAAGCTCATCTCGTCTGTCTTTCCCAACTATATCCCACCTCCGACTGGCATAGTTAGTCATGACAACGTTTTGAGAGATTTTGAGTACACCCTCATCACTGCGTACCTATTGAAGGGGATACATGCAGTTGGACCGCAACTCGAACTAATCCCTAATCTTAATATCAACAACTTTATCCTGGGAGACATGAAGAATTATGTGATGATAACACCGCATAAGTAGTTGACAAAGACAATGGGGAAGAAGCCGAAGATAGTCCCCCAGCCATGGATTAAGGAGGTCTTGAGGTCTACCATCCTCAATGTCATGAAGATAACCCACTTCGGCCAACATCAGGAGGTCAACACATGTGTTAAAATCCACTTGTCATGCTACCATGGAGTTTATCTATGGTTAGAAAGGTGCATGACTGTGGATTCAGACCCTCATAAATTATACCTAGGGAAGGATGCAGATCGCACCTTGGTGCAACGAATAAAGGAAACCTACGACAATGTGGAGAAGGAGAAGCAGGGCTACAAGGTAGCCTCCATCCAAGATGGCACAATGTTCCTATCTTTCCAGTTGATCACTGGTAAGAAAGTCAAGAAGACCAAACCAATGCAAGTCATGGGGTTCATCATTGACCTCACAGGAAAATGCGTTTAAGGGATGTAGATGAAATAGGCGAGCTACCTCGTCAACCAATTGGAGAAAGATTTCCACAAAGCACAGGACTAGGGGTATGAGTTTCACTTTAGCTAGTTGTTGATTCTCATTGCCTTTGTCACTTGGCAGATGCTGGAGGGAGTGACCTCCCCTCATGTCGAGCCATCTGAACCACTGGCCACGAGGTTCACCACCTTGTGGTATTCAAGTGATATGGTGAAGCAGTGGAAGTCGAATGTTGTCTTCCACACTTACTACTTACAACTCACGTGAGCCATTGACTCATTCCCCTGAATGACTCTGAATACCTTACATACTTACAGGATAATAGAGAAGTTATGTGCAAAAAGTCTTTTCATTTACATCACTCTGCTCAGGGATCAAAGAAAGGAGGATTTGCAGTTGTATTATAAATTGACTGATGAAGATATGCAGGAGATAACCAAGGAATGGCCTAGAGAATTCCTTGTACTAGTCGAGCAGATAGAGCTCTCCAACCCCGATATCATCGGAAGTCCTATAGTCACCTGAGAAGAATATGATGGACCAAGTAGCACTAAGAAGAATAAGAATAAGGAAAATGTGTAGGAGATAAACAATGCATCGGAGGAAAATGCATCTGATTCACCTGGTGGAGGAGGAGATGACGAAGTAAAAGGAGAAGAATAAAAGTAGGAAAAAGGTGAATTGACATCGTCGAAAGATCCCCTTACAGAGGATGAGATATCAAAGAAAGGAAGGTTTATCCAAAGAAACCCTCAGTACGAAAGAAGGTGTGAGACAATAATCCTCAGTCACAGAACATGCTCATAGTGGATGATATTGACCTCATCATCGTAGTTGTAGCAGACACTTCAGAGGATATTTTGCAATGAAACAAAGCCAATCAAGAGAAAATGTATGATGGGATCGAGGTAGAGATAAAAGGGGTACAAAAATTCCTCTATTCGATCTGTGCAGTGTCTACTGCGCTGTCATCATCAGAAGCTGTAGAGTTGGGGGATGAGCCTACCCAACTGCACAAGATAGAAGATTCTACATAGGCTTGCCTTCGATGAGTACATGAAGAAAAATAGCAGGCCACAAAGGCCTTGAAGCAAGAAAAGGAGGAAGGCCTAGAGAAACTTTCAGTTGCATAGCAAGAAAAAGATGATATGAGAGCGATGTTTGAAGAGGACAAAGAGTAGATCCAGAGAGAGAAAGATCAACTCCTCATGGAGAAGAGTGGAGTTAGAGAAGTAGTAACTAGAGCACTGTGCTCTATGCCGGGCCTGGCATAGATGGAAGAGGAGGTAGCTGAGAGCCAAGTGGGGAAGCTCGCTGAAGAAATTCAACAACTTCAAGCAAGAGTAGAAAAGATGGAACTATAAGCAGTGTCGAGCACTCCGCAGGAGGTGTGAGATCAAAGGGAAGAAATTGCCAGAAGCGCAGTCGAAAGAATCAAGGCATTGGATTTAGAATGCAAGCAACTAAGTAACCGAAGTGCACAGACCTATGAGTGCCTCACAGAAGACCCAGAACTGAGGATGTTGGAGTCACAACTCCAGGAGGCAAAGCAGCGATCATCAACAGTACAAGAATAGTTGAAGCTTCTTTCAGCAGTAGAGAAGATGAAAAGGTCACAAGAGGTGTGCACAGTTCGGCAACAGGTCAATGCAATCTAGAGTAGAGGCATGGAAGTGACCCAGAGACTCTAGTCGATGCAAGACGAATCCTACACACTTTTTGAAGAGATCGAGGGAGAAGGTGCATGGCTAGAACAAGTGGTCACCATAGTGGAACAACACTTGGAAGGGCCTATCACCTAGAAAGTCATCCAGGATTTCGTCGAAGAGGAGAATCTAGTGAAGCAACAAGTTGAGGTAGCTCGAACCAAGCTCGAGGCCTTCGAAGAAAAATTTCCTAGATCAGAATGACTCGAGATGAGTCATGGGTGAGTGTTGGGGGCCTGTTTCCCCTCGACCAATTTTTTAAGAACCTTGGTCGTATTTTACCATTTTTGGGACTTCGACAGGCTGTTCAAAGACAGAGAACCCAAGCGAAGTGGATATCACCATATCTCTCCCTTTTTGTGGGATTTTTGAGTTATTAGGGTTTATGTAACGGGTATGGGATGTAGACCGATGGGTTTACCCATGTGTTAGGACCCTATAATGTACCTTTTTGTTCACACTTTTTTCTACCATTGCATCCTTTTTCCACTCACATTTAAGCTTACATTATCACCTTACCCTATCTTTCCAAAGGTATATAACATCTCTTCTCTTCGCTATATGTTTAATTTTTTTTACATATAATTTTACATTACTCTCATACTTAACCATCGATCAAAAATATATAAGTGCTAAAACAGTTTGAACTGCAGATTATTGTTGTTGTTTGAAGGCCTGTTGCTGAAACAGTCAAAAGCACGCAAACCCCGTGGCTGAAACAGTCCATGCTCTATGATGTTGAAACAACAATTCACACAACAGAAAGAAGAAGTTGTTACACTGACCACAACAGTCGCACATTGAGCCAGAATTAACCATCGTTGTTGCTTGAGACCACGTTGCTGAAACAGTCAGAACACAAATCACATTGCTGAAACAGCCCACGATTTGCGATGCTGAAATAGTATACAACAACAGTAACAAGAAGATAAATAAAGGAGTTGTTACACCAACCACAATAGCTACACCTCACCCAACACCATTTCAGCTATTGCAATAGCATTCTGTTACAGGAGACCAGGATATCCTATTCCAGTATAGAAGATTAGATTTGACTAAGAATAGGATTTGTATGGGCACATGTAATTTGATGATCAATTGTATCGAGGGGATTATCCTCTTTAAATAAAGGGAAATCATCATTAGGGGGGATCCTTCTTGGCTAAGAAAGGAATTACAGAGAAGGACATGTTTACTTCAGACATTGTAACATGATACGGTTGACATATGAATAAAATATTATTCTAAGCATTCCTTCCTAGTTCCTTTCATTTCTGGGGAATCTTGTGAGAAGGGAGGGCCCACCTTCTTCACAAGATTCACCCATTAGTTCTGTAGTGTGTTAGTATTATTCTTTTTCATGCCTTGATTAAATTATGTTTTGCTGAAACTCTACTTTACTGAACTTTGTTTTGCTGAAACTCTTCTTTACTGATTGTTACATTGTTTTCATATAATTCATGCTCAGGTAACTGTTAATCATTCTGATTTGTAATTATGTTTGATGAATTTATGAAAGCATGATAATCAGAGACGAGTGTTGAAGATTCCTTCTTGGGGAATAGGGTCATGTTCTCTGTTAAGATATAGTTATCCTTCAGTGCGTGTCAATCATTTTGATTAGTAATGAGTTCATGAAAGTGTGATAGTCAGAAACAGGTGTTGAAGATTCTTTCTTGGGGAATAGGGTCATGTTCTCTGTTACAGAATATTTGGTCTTTCCTTTTGTAGTATCTTGAAATATTTCTTTCCTAAGTTGTTGTTTCTTAATGTAATCCAAGATTCTTCTGATAATTATTTCTTTAAACTTTGAACTCTGCATAAGATAGGTTGCTTTTCTGTAATTCAAAGTAGAATTTCAGTTTGTTCAAGGCAAGGTGTGATTAATGTACTTTTACTACAACTCTATATTGCTTTTGATATTGAACATATACAGTGTGTGATTACCTTTGAAATAATAGACTTCCCTGGGTTAACAATTTATGTAACACTTGATTGTTTAGTTAATAAGAAATTACAGTGACCAACATTTTGGCACCGTTGTCGGGGAAGGTAATTATAGATTTCAAAATAACTTATGTTCTTTCAGATATAAATATTGCATGAGAGGATGAGGAGACCCCAAAGAAACTGACCCTACAGGTGGTAGGGGTAGAGGAAGGGGAGGAAGAAAGACGTATATTGACGAGATTATATCAAAATCTGAATCTGTTGCTCCTCAACGACCAAACTCTCAGAAACCAAAATCCCAACCTTCCTTTCAAGGAAAGTTTGAAATGGGGAAAGATATTTGGAGTCCTGATACAGTTGAGAAACCAGCAGGAAACATTGAGGATAGAGCAAGCGCAGCAGGGGAACAAACAAAAGAAACCATGGATGAGTATAATGAAGAACTGCATCATGAAGAACAGGCATGTCCTAAAGGAGAGGTAAATGATGAAAACTCTTTTTCCACCTTAGGATTTCCTATTGGTGATCTTCCTAGAGGGGTAGCTCCCATGAAGAACATTCCACTCTCATCTTTACTGAACTTTCATGGTTTATCTTCAGAGGATCCTGATGAATTCCTTTTTGAGTTTGACATATTATGCAGAAGTTATGATTACATTTCCAATGCTCAAAATTTAAATCTATTTCAAGCAACATTGAAAGGAAATGCACTAAGATGGTTCATGAGTCTTGGAGGTCATATAATCACAACATGGGATAAGATGAGACAAAAATTCCTGCATAAATACCAAGACTATTACCGAATAAGAGAAAAAAGAGAGGAACTATTCAAGATGATACAAAAAGAGGATGAAAATTTGGAGAACTTTGTAGAAAGGCTATAGTATAATCTACAAAGATCCAGTCACCCCGATGTAAGTAAAGATATTCTTAAAACAATATTACTAAAAGGAGTAAGGGATGACTGTCTAGATATGTTGAATATACTTGGAAAAGGGGACATATCTAAAGAATCATATGATGAAATTGTTAACCTATGTAAAAGATGTTCAAGAGGAGCTTCAAGGAATAGATCAGATAACAGGGATACCACATTTTCAAGAGTTCAAAAATCAACCAGTGCAGGAGAAACAAGAGCCGAAATAGGTAATTTACTTGAAGGTTTTAAAACTGAAATGTTAATATCTTTTGCCTCACAAATTGATACCCTACAGATTCAAAAGAAACAAGCCGAAGCAAAAGAAACTCTGTCCATCTTTTGTTCCAAATGCAGAGACAAGCACCCACGAAGGGAATGCCCATTGGACAAAATCCAATCTGCACCATCTATGATAAGGATCATGAAACTCAACAATGCCCTTCTTTACCGGGAATCAAGGCAACATTACAACCAACTTATGAAGAAGTTGAAGCTGTCTATTTGTTGACACAGAGAAGGCAATGACAGCCGCGAGGACAAGGTATGAATCCTAATATGCCATTTACATATTCTAATCATTGGAATAACTATCCTTCTTTTAATCAAGTGAATTACCCTCCCTATAATCAAATGCAATACCTCAATCAAATGAATTACCCACCCATGCAACAAACAAACCCTCCCTTTGTTGATCCATCAATGTGGACTCCTTGGCCTCCACAACAACAACCGTACCTTAACCAATGGAATCCAAATTGGAGAGGGCAACAACCCCCGTTCTCAAATCAATTAACTCAATCACAATTTCTGTAATTACCTCTTTTGTAATGTATAAATAAGTATCTAGGCAGTGTATGAAGTAGATCTAAGTGGTCTTTGTACAATATATGTAGGCCAGAGTGCTAAGTGAAAATAATTGTGAATCCTTGTGCATACTATATGTTGAGACTTGCAGAGCTAAGTGAAAGTGACTTGTAGTGCTTTGTGCACAGACTATGTAAGGCTTTATGCTTGGACCTAACTCGGGAAGAAGGATCTGGTGAGGTGCGCGTAGATCTTCTATCCTTGCAGAGTTGGATCTATGGCTTGGTGCATGTAAGAAGATCCAAAGATACTAATAAAGAAGAATAAGATTTGGTGGATGTATGCCCACATTGGGGTGAACCACATATATCTTGTGTCTATGTTCTTTGTGCTATGGTGTTCATGATGTTTATGTATTTTCTTAGTGCAGTGTTTTGATGTATGATAGGTAGATCCATTGATGTTTAGTGCTTATTAAATTAATGAATGTTAGATCTACTCTTATGTTATATTCTATATGGTTAGATCTGCTTAGATCTTGATTAATACTATGTTGTTCTATAATTGGGGTTTTAGGCTGCGATGCGAATAAGGGTTAAAGACTAGTAAATGTTAATTTCTAAGTGCTCTTTTAAGTATTGTGATCATAGATCTCTGTTCCAGCTAGGTTGCAGACACTTGAGTCCTGCAACCCCCCCTACCTCGACCTTGGGTGAGACTTCATTTGCTTTGCAGGTGTTGCCGAAAGGGTCGGTAGTTAAGGTTTTGTTGATGCATTGTTGAATCGTTGAACCCTGTTTCTTCCCCTGTGCCAACAGTGCTCCTGGTCCTCGAAGTAGAAGTTGTTGGCATAGCAGTCTATGATCCTAGTATGTTCTGTTCAACATGACTAAACTGTTGTTCTTTTTTTTGCAGATGATGTTGTTGTTGTTGATTTTGTGGTACTCTATAAGGATTCCTCTGTTGAGGAGTCTATCATCTTAGTGTCAAAAACATAGGTCCTTTAGGTGTATCTTGATGCCCAAACGTCTGTCTAGTTGTTGTCTGATGTTGTTGTGCTTCTGGTGTCATATGTTCAGTCTGTCTAGAAGGATTCCTTCCCTGACCCCCATTGTTCAACTCTTCCTCTGTAATGATGGCCTTCTAAAATGCATCATGTAACTTCTGAGACATAAAGATCCTCACCTTTGCATGAATGTTGAAGTTAAGGCCAAACACAAACTTGTTGACATTTAACTTCTTTGTGTTTAGATGTGGAACATATCTAAGTAGCTCCATGAACCTGGCCTCATACTCTGGTACCATATGACTACCCTATCGTAATTCGTTGAACTCATTAAGCTATCTCTCAATGAATTCATCGGACAAGTACCTCTCTCAAAATCGTTCCTTGAATAATTCCCATGACACATCTTCAACGACCATGTTTAGTTGAGGTAGGAGTTTCTTCCACCAAAGTAGAGCACTCATTTTCAGTTGAAATACCGCTATGTGTACTTTCATGTTGGAGGTGTAATTGCGAAGTGTGAATCAGATCACCATGTTATCCAACCATGCCTCGACAAATAAGTCATTTGTGGCATCCCAGAACACATGAAACTTCACTTTCTCTAGTTCTTTGTGTATACTATTACTACCTGTTGGAGTGCACTATGAACCCTCATTGGGCACAGATGTTCTTCCCTCATCTTGATCAATATGGCTGATCAATGTATCTGACATCCTATGGAAGTATCTCATCATACCTACCACATCTCCCACATCAACCTACTCCTACTCAATGGTGTTCTCATCTCCCTAAGGGTTTGATCCCTCTGGTGTGTATAAAATTGGAGGAGGCATACATGTTCCTCCCACACCACGACATTTACCTTCCCTGCATCCTCTAACCATGATTACCTGCATGGATAATTTCAAATTTATTAGTGATACAACTCTACTATCAAATACAACAATGGAAGGCATACAATTCCGATGTTGTAGTGTTGAACCCACTCTTATACCATCTGTAACATCCCCTCTGTTACGACATAAATTTATGTGAGTACATAGTGGTAAATTTATTTATTTATTGAAATATCAGTTAGGACAAGTGCTATGCAAAAATAACATACATCAATATTTACACATTCTATTCTCATCTACATCACTACACGGAAATATTCAGATATAACATCATTTTTATTCATAGATCAACCATATCACATAAATATAAAAAGATATGTCTACACGCCCAACCTACCTTGAAAGGTTAGGACCTCCAAAACACATAATCAACGCTCAAGTCCAGGACTCATTTGATTGATTTTGACCATTTAAGGTCTCAGGACTGGAGACTGTTCCGAGGAACACAAATGTATCTAATTCTCATAACCAACTCTAATCTAGACTCAAGACTAAATTCGACGGTAAGGTACTTAATCATAACACAATTAAATTCATTCAATAACTCATTATACTAGTACATAATTCGTCAATTCATCATTGAAATTTCACATCATAAGAAACTACTCAATTGTCTAGTTTCATTCCATTACAAAATCATCAATATTACCATATACATGTCATTGTTATAATCCTCTTTGTAAGTTCAACAATTAACAATCCATTGTAGATAACTATATAATTTAATTTAGTACTCAATTTAACATAACATTATACATAATAACCTCATCGGAAATAATCAATTTCTCTTCAATTTAGATTTACAATTCATATTAAATTGATACCTCTAACCATAATTTTCAATAGCAATTCTATAGTTTTTAATAGGTAAGGCATGTTCTGAAGTATATAAAAATCACATTAATTGCATACCGAACATTATCACATCAGTCTCAATCATGGATTGCGCAATTAAACTTTTATTTATATCCAAGACATAGTTATCTTATATCAATTGCATAATTGTTTTTTAACACTTATTAAGGTAGTAAAAAATTATTGTTAAAAAACCAACTTAATTCTAATGTTTCAAGACATTTCTTGACCCATTTACTTACTAACTTTTAATCCCCACTCTATATTCTATATTGTATCCTTAAATTTATAATTTAAGTTCCTCTTGAATAAAATATACAATATTATCTCTATTATTATAATATTATGGTATTTCTAAGTTAAATTTGTTGCTTCAAATCTTCAACCATTCTTCCTAAATGAACATCACCCTTTATCATTTAATATGTTTTACCATATCCGTATCAACACAAATGATTATACTTTAACATTCTTAATATAAAATATCATATTATAATCATTATATCATTGATCACTAAATAGTTCAATAACCATTAATTCATAAACATTCCAAAGCCATTACATAAATCAAATGAATTTTTAATCATATTATTAATTGAAATCAATCCAATGGAAGTAGAGTGGTGCATAAGGCATGCTAAACCCTTTTACTATAACTATTGGTAAGTTTTATTTTATTGGAAAACCTTTCTTATCTTTTGTATTTCATTAGTAGTCAATATGTACACACATAAGAGTAATACTTACTATCTAGCGTTAAATACTTTCATTAAAAATTATTATTAAATATTTTGTATAATTTTTCACACTAACTTCAAGGTATTCCATCCAAAATCGTGACATAAGTTAACCCAATACTCTATTACCTCATCTACTATACCCAGTTTCATTGGAGGTACTACTCCACTCAATAAAGAATAGAACGAAATTAGATACTAAGTTCAATGGTTCTTTACGGGCTGGTCACAATTTCTCACATCAATATACATAATAAAATAAAAAAATAATTAAACTGGAAGGGATTATCTTGGGAAAATATCCATCCACATACATTACAGGTATATAGGATAATAGTATTTTTAATCATTCGATCCATAATCAGGGATATTTTAAATAAAATTCAACAATTTACATTCTAATTTATATCAAATATATCATTAAATGTTTAATAACAACAACAGTTAATAAATCCTATGTTAAATTTTCATCTTTTCATAACGATTCTACATCTACCATACAAAGTTCTAGTTTCCATATTTGCATAATAAGTTTGCAACAACCCTACAAAATTCTAGTTTCTGGAATTGCAAATAAATTTTACACCGACCATACAAAATTCTAAATTCTATATTTGTAAATTAATTTGGTAGTGACCATTCGAAATTATAAATTATGGGTCTATAAATTAATTTGGAAGCCACCATTCAAAATTCTGAATTCTAGGTCTATAAATTAATTTGGCAGCAACCATTTGAAATTCTAAATTCTTGGTCTGTAAATTAATTTTGCAACAACCATTCAAAATTCAAAATTATGGGTTTGTAAACTAATTTTGCAGCGACCATTCGAAATTATAAATTCCGGATCTATAAATTAATTTGGCAGTGACGATTCAGAATCCTAAATTCTGATTCTGTACATAAATTTGGCATCGACTTAAAAAAAATTATAATGTACAAAATTTACTCTTATTACAATTTAAATTTTAGAAAATAAAATACTAGAACATAATTAGATGGATATTTGAGGATTCCCTTCAACATGGGCGTGTGCTCCTTCTTTATTCCCACTTTCTAATATCAGAAGGAACCAAAAACAGGCTAATATGCATAAAATAATAATCAAAACCAACATCAGTGGGTTAGAAAAAATACAACACCTCAACAACAGTTTGATGCGCGAAAGGAAAAAGAAACATTCAAGCAAGCTAGGCAATAAATTTTGCAGGAGAATATTGTTTCTACTTTAAATGCACAACCAAGATATGATTGGCCAATATATGATATGCCTCATCCATATGATCATACCAACAGAGGAAAACATTCATAAAAGGTAATTAATCTAAGAAACTTTCTGGTGTCTTGCTTGAAGTTATTGAATGATCAAACATCTATACAAGTATTACAAATTTTGTTAGAAAAATGAAATCTTGAATAAGAGATGAAACTAGAACAAAATACAGTAAATCATATCCATAGGAAGACAAGAACAAATAGAGATTTTAGACTGAATGAAAATATTGGAGACTTTAACATGGGTGACATCATATTAGATTTGGGATTTTAGGTAAATGTTCTTACTAAGAAAACATGAGAATGTATGGGGGAACCTACACTGGGATATTCTCCCATTCAACTGAAACTAGAAAATTAATATCAATTGCTCAATTGAAAGGCATACGGTGCATTTATATGGTGTGTTCACTATGGAATATGTTGTGGTAATTGATATAGTGGACAACACTACACCTTATCCAACATTATTGGCACTCAATTGAGCATTTGAAAATCAAGATATCATCAACTTGAAGACTCGGAAAATTATTTTTGAATTAGGAGAATATAGAGTCATATCACCATTAGATCCTTTAGAAAGTGGAATATATGTTGAATCAATGGTAAACAAATTCATCACATAAGAGATCAACCAATTCTATCTAACTATTGCACATGAGGAAGATTACATTGACCCAACAACACATGGAATTATTAGTTGGAGAAGCATCAGTTCATGTGCTTCAGATTTTGACATAGGACTGGAGAATTGGAAACAACTCGTACATGATATATATATCATAAGATGTCCAAGAATGAAACACACACTAATATGGGTTTTCACAGAGGTAAGAGAACCTCCAAGTTTTTACGGTCTAAATGATTTGGAAGAATTCTTAACAAATTTTGAGTAGGAATTTGTATAAATTCAAAGGTTATTAGTTTTAGATATTTCCTTTAAATCAACACCTACACTTTGGTGGGGTACTCACAAAGAAAAAATCCATGATTGGTAAATGCAAAATATTATTGTTCATAATATTTGGCGCAGAACAAGAGAATAAACATATGGATAAATACGATGGAAGATGACAGCCCAGAGACCATATATAAATATAAATAACACAATGGAAATGAATACCACCAGAGGAATGGACACATCACTTCATCCATACATTAGACAGAATACCAAGAAATTGGTATACATAACTTAAAATGCACAGAGGAGCTGGATATTGGAAAGATTTTGCACCAGAACTTTGTAATCATGTTTGCATTTGAACATGAGAATCTAGTGATAGATGCAATATTGAAGTTGATAAAGGAATTAGTTTTTTTTAAGAACCTGAAGTTGAAATTGTAACATATTATCACAATCACAATAAAAAATCAGTCAAATAGTTGCTACATTGTTACCAAGTCGTAAAATATGACCCATCAAAAGAAAACTCGTGCGATATTTAGATAACAAAAGTTGAAGGGGAAAGAGAAGTAGAAGGCCCACAGTTATAGTCAGAAGAATTTGTTGCACCACTGAAGATAAAGAAGGTCAATATTGGAATAAAAGAGAACCCCAAAATTATAAGCATTGGTGACTATTGGGACAACCAAATAGTGGAAATAATAACTGAATTATTGTGTGAATATAGTGATGTATTTCCAATAAAGTTTTCAGAAATGAAAGGGGTGGTATGAGAACTTGAAAAATGAAAATTCCTCTACGACCAGATGCTAGACCAATAAGAAAAAGACCCTATAGGATGGATCTAGTATATAAACAAAAAGTTAAGATAGAGATTGATAAAATGCTAGAGGTTGGTATAATATAACCTATTGAAGAATCTAAATGGATTATCCCTACAACAGTTCAAGAGAAGAAGAATGGGGGAATAAGGATCTACCTAGACTTGAGGAATTTGAATGATTCCTATATGCATGATCCCTTCCCTACTCCATTTACATATGAGGTATTGGAAAATGTACGAAGAAAAGAAGCATACTCATTTACCGATGGATTTTCAGGTTATCACCAAATCATAATATCACCAAAGGATCGTCATAGGACTACATTTTCCATATAATGGGGGTCATATCAATACACAGTGATGCCCTTTGTATTGAAAAATGCCCCTACTATTTTTTCAAGAGTAGTGGTAGTTGCATTTAAAGATTTTATACAGATAATTTTGGAAGTTATCTAGATGATTGGACAATATTTATCCTATTAAAACATCATGTTGAAGTTTTAATATTAATGCTAGATAGGTGTAGACAATGCCAAATTGCCTTGAACATTAATAAATGTATATTCAACGCACCATTCGAAATTATGCTTGGGCATGTGGTTTTCAAATAGGGTTTGTTGGTTGACTTTGCAAATATTGTTATCATTGTTAATTTACCACCACCGAAGTCATCATGGAAACTAATAGATACACTAGGTCATATAGGTTATTGTAGAAATTTCATAAAGAGCTACGCATATATTACTACACCCATCGAGAAAATTTTAAAGAAGGATATCAAGTTTCAATGGAATGATGAGTGCCAACAAAGTTTGGACATATTAAAAGAGAAAATGGTGACAACACCAATTATGGTGTTTCCAGATTGGTCAAAAGAGTTCCATGTTCAAGTGGGTTCCTCTTCAATAACACTTAGAGTAGTACTAACACAACCGGGAGAAGGTGACATAGATCACCCAATAAAATTTGCAAGTAGGAAACTCTCATAGTCAGAACAAAATTATAATACAACAAAAAGATAAGGTTTGGCTATGGTATAAGTATTACAAAAGTTCAAACATTATTTATTAGGAAAAAATATTAATATGTTTACATATCACTCTTCTCTTAGATACCTAGTAAATAAGCCAGTGTTAGCGGGGAGAATATGTAGATGGTTGTTGTTATTTCAAGAGTTTGATTTTGAAGTAGTAGTGAAACCTAGAAGATTGAATGCAAGGCCAAATCATATATCTAGGATAACTAATGGAGAGGAACCAAGAGGCTTGGAGGATAATTTTTCTAATGCACAACTCTTTTCAGTGCATATCGTTGATGAATGTTTTTCTGATATCATTGAATTTTTTATTATAGGATTTTCCCCAAAGGAATACAACACTGATTGGAAGAAGAATTTGGTGGTTAGAGATGTGGATTACCAACTTATTGCAGGACACTTGTATAAAATGGGTGAAGATAATATTCTAAGGAGATGTGTCATGGAACATGAGCATCTCATCATATTGGCAGAAGCACATGAAGGAATAGTTGGAGGACACTATGCAAGAAAATCCATTGCACAGAAGATACTACGTGCAGGACTATGGTGGCCAAAAGTTTCTAAATATGCAAAGGAGTATTTCCAGACTTGTGATTTTTCTTATAGGGTAGGAAAGCCATCTAGGAGGGATGAGATTCCCCCAAAACCTCATGTAACCCTTAAAGTGTTTGAAAAATGGGTAGTAGAATTTGTACGACCAATCAACCCACTAGATAGAACATCAGGAGCAAGGTACATCATTAAATTGATACAATATTTAACCAGATTGGTTGAACCAATAACAATAAAATATTGCGACGCATAAACTGTAGCGCACTTCTTGTATGAACAAGTAATTACAAGATTTGGATTCCCTAGAATTTGGATCCATGATCACATAACTGATTTTATCAAAAATATCATTAAGGAAATGATTGAATAATTTGAAATACACCATCATAAGAGAAATCCATACCATCCTCAGGATAATGAAACAGTGGAAGAATTTAATAAAATATTTGAGAATTCCCTAACTAAAATTTGCAATGTAAACAGGAATGATTAGGATTTGTAGATACTAACAATATTATGGGCATATAGAACCACATGAAAGAAACTCACAGGGAAGACACCTTTCAGATTGATGTATGGTCATGCATCAATAGTCCCTTTTGAATATTCAATACCTAGTCTATGTATTGCAGTCATTACAAACATGACAAAAAAAGGCTCATTTCAAGAAATATTGTCTCAACTCATGGAACTAGAAGAGGACATGATTATGGCTGGTTTCCATCAGGAAGTATAGAAATCCAAAAACAAAGCTTGGAATGATAGACACATTAAAAATAAAAAATTTAAGGAAGGATATTTGGTTCTTCTCTATGAAAACAAATACTTACAACACCCAAAAAAAATTAGGATGCATTGGTTAGGGCCATATGAGATAAAATCTATCACAGATGGAGGTGTTGTGCAATTGCAAGATCTACCAGGAAAATAGATTCAAGGATTGGTTAATGGAATTTGACTAAAACTGTATAGGGATAGTCAACCCACTAACCCTTAGTATATGCAACACATATAATTAAAAATGTACATACTGTATATAGTAGTAGATGAAAAATGAAAAAGAAAAAAAAATGAAAAATAAGAAAAACACAAAAAGATGCAGTAGATGGATAAGTGTTAAACATATAGTTAGAGAATATAGCGTGCAACAAACAATAATTGGTATGAATAAACTAAATACACTATGCATCAGAGAAATGTTACCAAGCAAAAAAAATAGTGCGTTGATATAGAAACAACTGGAAAAATAAAAAGAGGTGATCGTAAAATTGTGGCACGATAGGGCATTTATGACTCGTCCTATAAAAGTAGAAAACATGAATGACAAGGACTCATTGTGACTTTGTGAAAACCAGAGCCAAGGGAGAAAACCTAATGTGAGTAGGTAATTTTGAGTTGTTCACTCATGATTCAAACAAACTGTAATACCCCAAGTTCGAGCCCCTACTGAATTGTAATTATGTTTATAGGATGGTGAGCCAAGTGTTTATAATATCGAAGGCTTATGTGTTTATTAGGCTAGAGAGCCTAGATGATGAAGGAGAGGGAGCTTGATTTTGGTATATGTAAATACTCGTATCATTAAAATAATTACATGGATGTGTGTAGACTGACCATGAAGAAAGAGTTATGGGGGACTAAGCTCCACTGGGAAGGGAAAGGGTAGGGGATAGGAGGCTAGGAAAAAGGGCTAAGCTTGAGGGCTTAACTGCAAGGGAATATTATAATATATTTCCGTTAATGACTAAGGTTTTGGAAATGACCCATGTTATCCTAAGTTCCTTTGGGGAAAGGAACAAACTCCAAGTGGGGAGGAACAAGCTCCCAAGAGATCCATTGTCAATATTGGCACATGTAGTTTTATGTGGGAAATCAGTTCGTTGGGGAGGGGTTTGTAGCCATTCTCACCATCCTTCCTCATGTGCTCAACATTCTTTCCATGCTCCCCATTCACGCATGTAGTTAGACACTGATAATTCACACAGCCAACCACGTCCTCCATCATTGACCTCTGCAACCTCTGAGACCTACAAACCCATGAAGACATACCATATTGTTCTACCGTTGTTACCCATTGACTTAGGAGTTGGACAAAAGAAGTAGGTTTTCAGGCATGTGGTTTTGAAGAGGTGGTTTTTCAGTCCTATGGACAGAAGAAGCAGGTTGTCAGACTTGTGAGAAACTCTCCATGTGAGAGAGATTGTTGGGAAATTGGTTTCTCCTGGAGGGAGTCCAACAATAGCTAGAGATCTCTGAGAATTCTTGATCCGACCTATTGTTGAAGCCCTAGAAGGGAAGTGGAGCAGCCGATGGATTGTTTAACAATGAAGGTGTATATTCCTGCGGTGGGATAGGCATGTGGGGAATGAGAGGCTATGAACTGTAAGCATAAGTAGGCTCTTGGAAGGGAATCCTTCTTGTTGCATTGTGCAAATTTCAGTAGTCTCATCCTAGCCTAGGATTCCCTTTACCCCAGGTGGATATTATTCCGATCTCAGGGGTGACCCACTGTTGATATCTTGGAGCACCGTGGTCTAAGGCTGGGAGGTTTGTGGAAGGTTTTCACCCAGTTGGTGGCTTTTCATAAAAATATAAGTACCATTTCTATGTTAATTTGATATTGTGTGTCCTATACATGTCATGATATTTATAATACTTCCTATGTAATTTATTTGTAGAATATTGTTGTGATTTCCACATTAATTTGTGTATTAGTAGAATGCATATTATATGTTTAAATATTATATGTATGATGTTCCACAAATATATTTGTGTGTCATAGACCATTAGGTCTATGCTTCGGTATGGACAATTTGTTTATCAAAAGCAGAGTGATAGTTTTTGTTTTGTATTTATTTCAAGTGGCATTTCCCAGTAGAAGGTTGTGGCCATTACAAATTGGTATCAGATCCCATGGTTTAAACATTGAACCTGGATGGGCCACGAATGTGGAATTTGGAGTCAAAATTTCACAGGCAATTAATGTACAGAGTTCCATAGGGGAACTGAGAGAGCTCCCGAGTGGTAATGGAAAGGTCAAGAGGTATATTGATTCAAGAAGTTAGCAAAGAAAAGATATTGTGGTAATTGTGGGTTTGGAACCACAAAAATTTAAATTTGGGTTGTTGGATTTGTTCAGAGAGGGACAAATCCCTCACAACCATTGGATCCAAAGAAGGTGCATGAAGGTTAAGAATTGAATTCCTTCAAACTTCACCCCTCCAGTCGTTTTAAAACTATAGCAAAGAAAATCGCCAAATCCCGGAGCTCCAAAGTCTCAGAGTTTATAAATTCAACGTTCATAGGGAATGTTGGATGGATTTGAAACATCCTCTGAAGCCCGAAGATCCAGAGCGTCGAAGTTCTAAAGCTCCGAAGAAGTTCTTGTTCAAGTAATTTTCCACTTCAACATTAGATCATTCACAGGATGATTGTAGTATTGCAACAGAAACCTATGAAGGATAAAGTGATGAAGCTATGAAGTATCAGAGCCCTGAAGCCTGAAGATCCATAGCGTCGAAGTTATGAAGCTCTGAAGAAGTTCTTGTTCAAGTAATTTTTCACTTCGAAATTCGACCATTTGGAGGATGAGTGTAGTATTGCAACAGAAACCTCTGAAGGATAAAGTGATGAAGCTCTGAAGTAGCAGATCTTTGAAGCTCCAAAGATGTACTACAATGGGTTCATCATTTCGACGATCTAGGGGTTTTGTGATGTGCAGAAGGAGAGTTAGTAGAAGCCCAAAGTTCTGGACTGACTTGGCCTGTTGATGTCACCAGGCGTGACGTGGACACACAAGTTACTTTCCATTTGTCAACATGTTCCATGCTCTTCAAATATTGTTCATTCCAGTTATAACTTGACACGTGTCACCCCTCGAATTGGGCCACGTATCCATTCCTTACTTTTTTCCACATAACATCCTATAGTGCAAGGTTGTTGACTAGATTCTGGTAGTTTTTCAGTTCAATGTTTGGAAGGAATGGAGTCTGATGAAGGTGAAACCCCCCGAATATTTGGAGGGATGAAGTTAATATCCATCATTTATCAGGAGAGGACACATGGAGAAATACCATATCAATGATGGGGATATCATGATCGTCAGATCTACACAGAATATATCAATGGACAGGAGCGATTGCAGAAATCCAAAGGAAAATTAATGAAAGGGATATTTCAAATCCCCCAATCAATCGGGATCATATATCTCCATTGGGAGGACTATCAATGATGGGCATTGATTTATGTTCCATCGTGTATCTTTCTAAGGTATGTTATTTACAGGTCATCTCACCATTTTAGCTATAACATTTTTTCTATAATGATTCAGATCCCAAAATTTCTATGCAGGTGAGAAAACATATCCAAGTATCTTTGGTTAAAAATTCATCTTGTGGGTCGTTGTATTTTTGGAGTTACACTCCGTGGAAAATAGGGTTTGTGACCAGTCCTAAAACTAGTCAAAACAGGTGTTTCAGGTAAAAACGTCACAACTTTTTCATAACAGATCCAAATTTAGTGAGACCAATTGTGTTGGTTATATTACAGTATTTAGTATTCTCTGGAATATTTTCTGATCGATTCAACAAATATTCCGTGTGGGACACACTCTACAAGGTCACTCTCTGGAATGATCCAGAATTCAACAAGGTATGTCATTTTTGCTATAACTCCTTTTCTGAGAGGTTAAAAGTAGTTCCACATGGAGAAACTGCATAAAACACACCGAAGAACATTTTTTATCAGTTTCAAATATTTATTCATTACAGGTACAAAGTTATGATTATTTCAAGTTAGGGTTGTTGACTAATCCAAAACTAGTCATGGTTGAGACAAGCAGTTGATGAGTTGGCACATACATGAGGTGTATAGTTGATGATGTTGGTACATATTGATGAGTCATTTTTTATGATTAGTTGAAATATGATTGGTATATACCTGGTACATGGTTGGATGCACTTGTTTATGGTACAAGTTGATTACAGGTTGTTTGTCACAGGTTGGTGCATGGTTGATGCTCTTGTTTATGGTACAGATTGATATCTATTGAGGATTGTTGCCTCATCTCATTTGGTGCTGAGAATGTAAGATAAGTCTTGCATATAGAGTTGGTACTCTTGTAGAGTTGTACTCTATTCAGTTGTTGCTGAAAAACCATCGGATTGAAGTCCATAATAAAAAGAAAAATTGTACATACATATTGTGTTCCTTGTGTTCCTTGTGGAGATGATTTGTTGATGATATATTGCTGATATATGTTGCTGATATGTATTCACATATAATTGATTATTAATGACAGCAATGAGTAATGAGTAAATGTCAAATGCTAACTAATGAGTTTTGTGTAAGAGGGAATTTTTGGGAAAAATATCCCCACACTCATTCACGCCCCCCCTCTAAGTGTGGTAGGTGTGTCCAACACTTATTTATACTATTTTACAAACTTATAGCTATTACAATATTTATCAACAACCCTAACTCTATCATGGTTAGGATTTCCTTCTTGTGTGCCAAGTTTCTTTTCCTCTTGCATGATTCTTTTCCTTCTTTTTCTGCATGCTACTTTCTTGCCATCTATTGCACGTACTCCAAAATTAGGTATTTTCCAAAACAAACCTTTTCTCAAAAAATAGGCCTACACCCAAAATAAATTTCCTTCCTAAAATAGGCCTATGCTCAATAGACCCCCAACATTGACATGTGGCTCATCCCGAGCCACTCAGGTGGTGCACACTACCTGAACTGCCCTGTCCAAACTGTGGAACTTTTTTCCTAGTTCCCTTCCTTTTTCTCTCATTTGCACAACTTTTCATGTTAGTGCCTTTACTGTTTTCCTTGTTATCTCCTCCTTCATTAATGTTGCACTCTTTTTTTGTGACTATGCCCTACTTGTCTTCGCTTCCTCCAACTATGCAATCATATGTGTTGCTTGTTCTTGGAGGGGTTCTAATTCAACTTGTCTTTCTTGCTTCTATGTTTGTGTTGTTTTTAACTCTATCTACAAAGTATTCATTTCTTGAGTTCCCTTGAAGCACTCTTTGATGCTCATTTTTTTCTGCCATTGTTTTAGCTCTTGTATGGAAACACTGATTCTCTCATCTTCCTAGTCCCACTGTTGGAACTTTTCATCTTCTTCTAGGATATTCCATATCTGCATTGTTCTTTCAAACAACTTTTCTAATTCCCTTTCTTATTTATCCATCTCAATGATATGGAGTGCATATTGTTGTTCTCTCTATTTTTGGACATCAAGAGGATTCGTAGGATTTATCCTTTCTTTGAGCTCCTCAATTTCCTACTTATATCTGTCAATTATTTGTCAGATCATGTTGATCTTCTCCTCTACACTCCTCTCAGGTGCTTGCGCATTGTTTGGGATGTGATCATAAAATATTGTTAATACCTATTGTAATTAATATGTGCATTATTTCTCCTCCTATTTCTCTGAGGTCAGCTGGTCGTGTGTGGTTTGTAACATTTCAGCGACCCCTCTACCCATATCCAAGTTTATTGCATCTATGTGGGCCCTGGATTACACTTCTTTCATTAGGCTGGAATGGATTTTGTATAATTCCTTGGTGGGTATTTGTGCCAAGAAAACTTCCAATTGTTCCATGTCCTCGAGGGGTTTTTGCGTAGTCTCTTGATCCAATCTCATCATTTCACATGTGACTGTAAAATTTCTCCCTACCTTGGACTACCAATTCCATTGTCTCATCTCCTTCTTTATACGCAGGTGGTTTTAGATTCTCATGGACCTCTATGATATTAGCCATTATCTCTTCTCATTGCACCTCTATAATGAGGACCACTTCGCCCCCCTTATCTTGGACCTTGTCTGTGACTAGCTCTGCATCATCCTCTATTAGGGTGATGAATGGGTCTTCTGTGATGTACTTTCTCTTCTTGTGCACCTCTTTTTCCTACACTAGATTACTTATTATTTGTGAGGGATACGCACCACTTGTTGTACCTTGGACCCCCTCTTCTCCATCTTGTGAAGTATCCCCCTTTTCGATCTATGGTTGGTTTCCTATCCTTGTTCTTGTTGTTGTTCTCCTTGCTCGTTTCATTATTTCTCTTCTCTCGGTTGCATTATTTTGTGTTGTATCCATTATAGTATTATCGGTCGGGTTGTTTGTTCTTGCTGAAGATCCTGATTGAGACTTATCCTTAGGCTTGGAGGATTGCACCTTGACTTTCCTTGTTGCAAGTTTTGTTACTAGTAGTTGCCACTGTGAAAACCAATCTTTAACTATCCAATCCACTTCTTCTTTGGTGATGAAATACTGCATTTCTAGCCATGACTTCTTTGGATCCATTGCGTCCTAGATCTACATGAGGTTCCTGGATGCTTTGAAATTGGCTATCCCTTCTGTCTCCTGGACTACCTCCATAGGTATGCGCCATACATTAGTTGTGCATTGTTCAATGTATTCCAGCAACATTACAAAAAAAATGTTGTTTTCTTGTTGAGTTTTGTTATCCTTCGCCTACCATAGGGACTCATATTTGGCCGCATAACATTTCACCTTCCTCTCTAAGAATGATGATAATTTTGGCTCCCTCCATCCTGGCAACGCTATAGTAATTATCAGCCAGGAGTAATGGAAATCGGTTCCATCATCCTATGTGTCTCGATAGTCTACCAAAACTTGTTTCAATAGGTATGGTGCCCAACTGAACATTACTCCTTTCATGCATTTCACAACTACTACAATAACGCCTATAAACACTTCTTATTTTCAAGATTTCCTCAATATTTTGCAAGCCATAAGCTTCCTAGCGAACCTTGTCGCATTGTCGTTGATATCCTTTAGTACAATTCCCCTATTATCGTGACTGGTGCCAACCTATGCTTTAACAAGGTTTGTGATTTCTTTCTCGCCTGCCTTGTTATCCAAGTATTCGTTTGGCTGAAATGGAACCTTGCAATGTATTCAACTTCTATAGTTGATAAGGAAATGGAACCTTGCTTCTTGCTCAACCATGCTACAAGAGAATCTCCTATGAAGAATGCACCTCCACTCTTGATTTTCCTTTCATCGATGCAGTTAACCCAATCAACATCTGAATAGACTGATAATTGAAGATTTTGTTTCCTAGGATACCATAGGCCATAGTTCATTGTTCCTTTCAAGTATCTGAATATTCTTTTGACAGCTAGAAAATGACTCTGTTTAGGTGCAGACTGATACCTTCCTACCATTCAAACAACATGCATTATGTCTGGACGAGATGTTGTGATGTACAACAGGATGCCTATCATATACCTATATGAACTCTGATCAACATCAGGTGAGTCATCATCCTTTCTTAACTTGCATACAGTGACCATATGTGTGCTCATAGGTGTAGAAGCTTCCATTTGAAACCTTTTCAACATTTCTCTTAGATATTTCTCCTAAGAAAGAAATATTCCTTTAGATCTATGAGTAATTTGCAGACCAATAAAAAATGGTAGTTCCCCTATCATAGACATTTCAAATCCATACTGCATGGAAGAAGCAAACCATTGTACCAATGAAGCATTATTACTTCTGAAGATGATGTCATCTACATAGACCAACACAATGAGGAAATCATTATCCTTTGTTTTGATATATATATATATTGCAGTCAATTGTTCCTCTCTTGAACCCTTTGTCTTGAAGATACTTATCCAATCTATAGTACCAGGCACGAGGAGAATGTTTCAAACCATATAAGGATTTCTTCAGCTTGCAGACAAGGTCAGGATTATCTGACAGTTAGAAACCCTCTGGTTGTTCCAAATAGAATTATTCTTTTAGATCTCCATTTAGAAAATATAACTTGACATCCATTTGGTAGACTTTAAACTTATTATGACAAGCATAGGAAAGAAACATTCTAATAGCTTCTAATATTGTTGCAGGCACAAATGTTTCAACAAAATCCAGTCCTTCTATTTGAGCATACCCTTTACAGACCAATCTAGCCTTACTTCTTACAATATTTCCTTACTCATTCATCTTATTTTTGTAGACCCATTTGGATCCTATTACATTTTTATTTTCTTTCCTAGGAACAAGTTCCCAAGTATCATTCTTTTCAATCTGATCTAGTTCCTCATTCATTGATTTCAACCAATTTACATCCTTACTGGCTTCATTAAAGTTATTGGGTTCCACCATGGATATGAAGGCTATATGTGATTTCTTGGTGTATTTGATTATCCTTCTCTTGGTTTGTACACCTTTGTATTTCTCACCAATTATCTGACTTGCAGGATGATTCTTTTGAGTAATTCTGGAGGAAGGATTTGATGTTTATTGTTATCTTGACTCTTCTTGTCTTGGTGTCTCTTCTCCACTTGATTCATCATCTTATTGTGACTTTGATATTTGTTGTTCTTCATTTTCATTATCCTCATCATCTTCTTCATTTGAATTGGTGTTTATTCTTTGTCGATCTTTATAAGAGCTTCTTCATCAATTCAAACATCAATACCGTCTACTAATTTATGCACTCTTTTGTTAAAGAATATGTATCATTCAATGTTCATTGCATATCCTAAGATAATACCTTCATCAACTCTAGCATAAAAGTTTCCCATATGATCAACATTATTTTTTATGTAGCATTTACTTCCAAATACTTTGAAGTTCTTGATTGATGTAGGTCGACCAAACCACAACTCATCTGGAGTTTTATCACTGTTCGGCCTTAGATGTAGTTTGCTTATAATATGAAGAGTCATGTGAACAACCTCCACCTAGAAGGATTGTGAAATGTCCCTTTCACTCATCATAGACCTTTCCATATGTTGAATTGATCTATTTTGACGTTCTACAACTCCATTTTGTTGAGGAGTACCTGGAATAGTATATTCTCTTTTAATTCCATGACTTTCAAAGAATTATTGGAAATCTCTTGACATAAATTTTCCACCCTTGTCTGAGTGAATTACCTTTAACTTCCTTCTTGTCTGATTCTCAGCTAACGCCTTAAAATTTTTGAACTTCTCAAACACATTAGATTTTTCTCTTGGAAAGGCAACCCACGTAAGTCTGGAGAAGTCATCAATGTCCAACATAAAGTAACGTTCTCCTCTAGTTCCTTACTTTCACGATGGTTCAAATAGATCCCTATGAATAATTTGAAGTGGTTTCTCTGAATATGTGAAACTCTTCGATTTTAATTGAACACGAGTCAGCTTCCCCATTTGACAGGATTCACATACAGAGTTATGAGGCTTAGATATTCTTAGAAGATCTTTCACATCAGCTTCATTATTCATCTTGACAATATGATCAAAATTCAGGTGTCCAAGCCTTCTGTGCCATAACCAAATTTCATCAAATTTTCTTAAATGGCATTCCTCCTTATCTTCCTTCAGAACTTAGACATTGTTTTCAGTTCTAACCCCTTTCGCAATCAGATCTCATGTGTTCACTATTTTTATTTTACAATATTTGGTAGTGAAAGTGACTTCACATCCTCTATCACACACCTGACTGACACTAAGAAGATTATGCTTTAATCCATCAACAAATAATACATCTTGAGATTTGTCTCTTCCATTACCTAAGATTACTAGAACTTTACCTATGATCTTTCCTAGAGCATCATTTCCAAAGGTCACATTTCTTGATTTACTTTCTTTGAGTGATAGGAACTTACTTTTGTCACCTGTCATATGATTGGAGAATCCATTGTCAATATACCATGGGTTCTTTTGTCTTTGAGATACCAATAGTAATCCACACTTGTTATCTTCTTTCTTCTTCCAAACATTGATGCTTTTAGCTCCGTGATTTGAAACTGGTTTATAGTTCTTTAGGCGACAGTCGACAGCTTTATGTCCATAATTATGGCAGATGTAACATTCTAGTTCATTGAATAAAGGATCATAACGATTGTTATGCTTAATCTGCATCCTTTTCCCATCCATCACATGATTTGCAGTCTGTGTTTCTTTGTTACTTGTCTATCTCATTCTTTGTTGTGGAAGATACTTATTCCTTGGGTGTCTTGATTGCTCATGTCTAAATCTTAACGAACAATTTACATCTTTGTGGCCAAAGTTAGAACAATAAAAACAATATCCATAGAAAAAATCTTTGTACCTGGAAAATGGTCGTCTTCTTTGAGTAGGTCGATTTCTTCCATGCCGATGATTTCCTTGAGCAAAGGGTGTATTATTTCTTTGTTCTATAGACTCAGTTCTGGTACCTTTTTCTTCACTCCTCCTTGGCAGTTGATTATCGTCCTTTGTTTCTGTAGGTTTTTTGTTGTCAATGGTTGTAGATTTGACAAACTTGGTGGATTCTTTGTTGCTTGGTTGACCACTACTTGATCCCTCTTCATAAACCAAACCAGTTTTCAAATTTGGATTCCTTTGTTGATTCAGAATGGTGGCTAATCCTTCTGAGGCTTTAATACTTGTTAGATTCTGATGATATAACTGATATTTCTCTAGATATTTTCTGACAGACACTACTTCAACTTCCAATTTTTCACCTTTTGTTTTGTCTTCCTTTAATTATTATGTGAGGATGTCCTCAATCCTCTTAGCTTCTTCTAAATTAACTTTCAAAAGAGAAATTTCTCCAGATGGTTCATTGCATGTTTTCTCATACCTAAATAGTAACTGTTTTTGTTTTGTTTTCTTTTCTCTGAGTCTATCAATATCTTCCATGGCACTGGCAAATTCTCCTTCAAGATCTACTACTGCTTCACAATAAATGAACTCACTTCCTGTATCTTCAGTGTTTATATATTCTAAGGCTATTATCATGACATCATTTATTTTACTTTCAATAGAAGAGTCATTGTCTTCATCATCTCAAGGATCATCATCATTGTTTACACAAAGGATTTTCTTCTAAAAATTATTTTCTCTATAGACCTTCTTGTGTTTATGATTTTCTTCATCGTCATATGTCTAATCATTTCTTTTTTGAGGACACTTAGATGAAAAATGACCTATATTATGACAGTTGAAACATTTGAAGGGAAGTTTGCCTTTGTATTTTCCTGATCCTTTCGTCAGTCTTCTCACAAAATTTGCTTCAATCTCATCTATATCGGATTCTATGTTTTTCTCTGCATTAATGGATGTCTCTCTTGTAGTGGATTTACCTTCGGTGATTCTCATTTCATAAGAATTTAGGGTTCCAAGAATTTGATCTAGTTTCAACGTTTTGAGATCATTTATTTCCTCTATAGTAGAGACCTTTGAGTTAAATCTATTAGGAAGATATATTAATATTTTCTGGACTAGAAACGATTCATCTATCATTTCACCTAGAACTTTCATAGTGTTGACAGGTTATTCTATACGTAAGAAGTAATTACTGATAGTTTTGTCTTCATCCATCTTTAACTTCTCAAATTCCATTCCGTGAGTCTAATAACTACTTATCGGCTTGTCCCACATAAATGTTGCTGAACCACAACGCATGACTTCAACAAACTCGGATTCTGCAAGTCCATTGAGGATGAAATTCATTTCTTTTGCATTAAATATAAACTCCAGCTTATCATATTTTGAGGCCAAGACTATAGGCTTCACATATACAACTTCAAAGACATCCCAAACATCAACACCTAGGGACATTAAATATGGTCTCATCCTTATTTTTCGGAAGGAAAATTTTGTTTCATCAAACAAAGGGACTTTATTAGTTGAACTTCCTTTATGAATTGTCATTATCAATCTTATGGATCTACCTTTGATCAAAGGTACCGAATTTGATACCAATTGTTGGAAANGGGGTGAATCAGTTATATATATATAATCTTGAAACTTTTCAAGTTCTTTTTTGAATCTTTCTATATTATTATTTAATGTGTTGCTGATAAGTTAGCATGCATATATATACAATATTTCATCAATCACACAGAATACACAGAGACACTGATTTTCCTAAGGAAACCCATAAAGGGAGAAAACCTCTTCTTCTTAGGATGTCAATCAAGATCCAACTTTCATGTACATCACAGTCTTTGAGAACCAAATCAAATATTAGGCTACAACCTCTAATAGAAAGCTACAACTTGCAGAGAGAACCAAATCTTAGATTTCTCTAGCACCAACTAGATGGAAGTACCAATTTCCAGGTTTCTCTAGCACCAACTAGATGGAAGCACCAACTCCCAGAATATCTTCTAAAACCAACTAGAATTTAGAGGACTACAATCCTCCCTAGAACCACCCTACCACCCTAATTGAATCTTACAAAAGCTTACTTACTTGATCTATATTTGATATGATTTGTTACATCTCAGAGTCTACTCTGCCTTCTTCAGCTTCTATGCACTTCTCCACTTCTACATATTTATTCGTTTTATGCTCTATGCTGCTTCTCCATGCTATGTTTCATGCCTCCACTATCCACTTCAAATCCTACACACAACCTCTTTATAACCCCATGAACAACTACCAAAAATAACTTCCTATCTTCTTTGTTCTACGTTTTTATCATGCCAAGACCTCTATCACATCATCCACACAACTCTTCACCTTCTCTGAAAGTTATCCACAGTTTGTTTGTGATCATTGGTTGTTATCCTAAGATTATTGGGTTCTCTGTTAGTGCAACCCTTCCTCGTCTCTGTTACAACTACAGTTCATCTGACAGTTATAAAAGGTCACTTCTAAAAGTTACAGAAGTTCCTCGCACATAAGCTCCTTGTGAGCTTCACTTGCACGAACTAGCACCAGGTGCAAGTTCATATTCACATGTCCACAGGCTGTGACCACATGCTAACCAAAAATGTGCTACGTGACTTATCATTTCACGATCTCACGAGTTATCTCTCCTCCATTCTTTGAATTATAAGCTACCAAACTCCAAACTTATTCATGCCAAATCAACAGCCCATGACATTCCTCGATTGACGGTCCAAATCTCTTATTCTCACTTTGAGACTTCACGACTCATTATGTTGGAGGTTAGAGAACCTCCTTTCTTCGATTCCCAAATTTTTTCTTGTGTCATATCAACAACCCAGATATCTCTGTGATCCAATGGTCAATATCAATTTGTGAACTTGGAATTCACGAGTTCTTGTCTCATGCATTCACTCCTTCCTTTATATTTCATGATTTGCGAATCAATGAAGAACTAATATCTCACCACATGTCCTTCCCAACACCAATGACTAGTATTTCCTTCGCAATTTCAAACTTTGTGAGTTTCTACTCTTCTCCTTGAAAATATTTCGAACTCTGAATCCTCAAACTCTCGAATCTATTTCCAACTGTCCCCCTCTATGATGGATGGTTTCGATAGACCTAGGAACTTTGATACTTCATGAGTCCGCTTCTCCTGTGCACTCTAAAGGAATTAAGGCTTGTGCACTTACCTCTGGATCCAAAAATGGTTGGTCCATGTGCTCAGATCTAATGCCTAAGATATGTTCTCCTCCTCTACATTCTCATTCCTCCTATTTGGACTCTAATCGAATGATCCAAATTATTCATAGTTCTCTATCCGACGTCCACTATTTCTCCCCCTCCCAAGGTTACGATCTCTTTTGACTTAGAATATTTTATAAGTATTCAAAGGTTTCATCCTCCGACCCTTCTCTTGCGAGACCAGTTGAAGGGTCTCATCTTCACTTTTCTGTTTTCCATCAATGAAAAACACACTCTTCCTGTAAACATGCCAACAACCCCGAAGAAAATGGGCAGGTAGAGTCCGTAAATAAGTCTCTAAAGAACATTTTGAAAAAAAATGTCATCCAAAGTAAGTCTGACTGGCACATTATACTATATCTCGTGCTCTGGGCATACCAAACCTTGGTCAAGACTACCACCGGTTTTTCCCCTTTCTAGTTAGTACACAGTGTGGAGTCGATATTACCTATTGAATTTGAAATCCCTTCTCTTAAGTTGGTAGTCGCTCTCCTACCTGACACTTCTGATATCGAGCAACACCTTGTACACCTAGAGAGTCTCGAAAAGTAGCATCGAGACGCCTCTACAGCTATCGAGGAAAACAAATGACATGTCAAGGTCCAATATGATAATTTTGTCTATCCTTAGTTGTACAGTGAGGGTGACTTGGTCCTCTTATACAATAAAGACAAAGAATCGTTGTGGGAAGGCAAGTTTAAACCCATGTGGCACGGTCATTATATCATGTGACATGCCCTAGAAAAAGGAGCCTGTGATTTAGAATATTATGAAGGGTTTATGTTGGCCGATCCCAGGAATGGGATATACTTGAAAAGATACTATGCTTGAGCCCCAAGCTTAGGCGAAACTCTTTGTATACTAATGTAATTTAGTGTATATATATTTTCACTTTATTTTCATTTTCATCTTCCTTATCAAGTTTTCCCTTGGTTGGCATATGTCAACGGAGTCTTTAGTCTACTTAGGATTCACATACGGAGCCGCTCGTCATACATGGAACTTGGCTTCCGCTCCTTGGGTGGTTTACTCACCATAGGATCTACTGGTGTCTTCAGGTGGCATATGCCTAGGTCCATCCACGAATAATGTGGTTGAATATAGCGTCGTTATAGAAATTTTGTGTGATGCTATCTCACATGGTATTCTCTCTTTAGAAGTTCATCTGGATTCTTAGTTAGTAGTATGTCAGTTGAGCGACATTTACCACATGCGTGATCCTACTTTACTCCGGTGATTCCTACGAGTACGTCTTCTTGAACGACAGTTTGATTTTATTACTTATTATTACATTCTTAGGATTTCTAATCATGTATCCGATGCTTATGCTAATTTCATTTTAGATTGGCATTTTGTCACATAATTAAAGCAAAGAAAACCATCTCATCAATGTACACATTGTAATATAAGTAAAGCCAAAGATCCATGTTTAATATATATTTCAAAAAATATGGTGTTTATAGTACAAACTCGGGGCTAACACCCTCAATACACAAATAGAGTTGATACTAAAATATCCATGACATCTATTCCTGTGGCACTGGATATGTTTCATAGTAACAAACTACAGCATTTGTGAGACGCCGAAAGAGTCATACCCAAGATATGGGCACACCGACCACTTGTCACTTCATGGCTTCCAACAGATCCTCTACTTGAACCATCATAATCCTATGAGTCAAATGAGACAAGTTTCCCTACATGCTTTGAAGGACTATCTAAGATTCTCCTCATGTTGCCTTGTCTCCTTGGTGCCTCTGAATATGTTTGCTAACCTCGTCTGGTCGTCGCAAACCCACGTCTGTGCTACACAAGTGTCTAGTTAGTACTTAGGCATCACCCAAAAAATAATTTTTCTACTATACAAAAATACAAAAAAATGAAATATTTAAAAAAAATTGACATACCTATGTCCCCGTAAGAAAACCCTAGTGGGAGTGGCAATTCAAGGTCCCCTCAGAATTCGATCCCTGCATAGGAGTAGTCATCCACAACAATGACCTCTCGCTACCACCAGTAGAAAAATCCTCATTGTAGGGTGTGGGAACCCTACCTCCCCCTGTCATTTCATTACCTCTGTCCATCGTGCCATGGATGGATCATGAGGTCCTCTCAGAAGAATCTCGACTCTATGTCCCAAACCTAGAACTCACTTGAAGAAAAACATGCATAAGATAGAGGCAAACCCAAAGTTCCTCTTGCTACCCTGTTTGCACTCTGTCAACTGGCTCTTCATATTAGCCATTAGTGAGGTACACAAATCATATACTGTGGGTCTCAAGAACTCTACAACATAGAAAATGAGAGACCTTGATTCCATTTGCAATGAATTCGATCCTGTGAACCTGGTAAATACGAGGACAACAATCTTGTGGATGAGATTGTGTGTCTCTCGTATAGGGAGTTGACTCCCAACCTTCAAGGTCCCTACTACACAGTGAGCATCGATGTACTCCTCTATTTTCATTATGTTTCCTTCTCCTTGTGATTTGAGGTTTATGACCTCACCGGAATGCGATAATATAGTTAAAAAGTAGATATCCTCTACTTAAATCCTCAATGGTTTCTCATCGAGGTTGAAGCTTTCACTGTCAGGGTCCCAATAATCCACTAGCATCTCAATAAACCTCACTTGGGCGCTCATCCCATTGAGTGCCCAAACTTTATATAAGCCACATATTTTCAAGGCCATTTGAGCCCCCATATCTCTATCTACAGCACCATCTACCTCCTTGTGCTCCCTTTCCCTCCATTCTAGCACCATCCTACCAGATAAAAGTTAAAATTTGATTTAGAAACCATAGAAATTATTGATTATGAACTTGTACACGAGATTCTTCATTTAATATCGTGTATAGGTATGGGTATATGTGCCCTGTATTTTTCACAGTCACGTATAATCTCATGTATACGCGACCCGATGAATGGTAGCCCACATACATCGAGTTAACAAATTTGTGCCCTACTTTACTCCAAATTTGAAACCTAATTTAAAAATTCAATCTACTAGAAAGGAAGAGGAGGGGAAGAGGAATTACTTTCTCGAGATGGTTTTTGATTTCGTCACCTGACGCTCCCGCAATCACCAGTTGAATATCAGAGGTAATTTGGTCTAATTTTAATTTTTTGGGTAAAAAGTCACAAATCACATAGTAATTTTTGGTTTTGTTATTATTTATAACTATTTTTACCCACTTTCTATAGTTTTGAGTCATTTTGTTGCCTAATGGACTAATACATAAGTGTACTGAGTTGGTTTTTGCATTTTTCATGAGGGATTCTTGGGGATTTCAACATTATGTTCGTCGTTTGTAACCGTGGGAAGGTATTTTCACTACCCAACATATAGGATAGGTATCCATTCCATAATGCATTTTTGCATCATCCTATAACTCTTGCTTTTTTCCCTTAGGTATGAACCCATTTGGCACAACACAGAACCTTCGATTTTCCATAAGACATTTCGTTATCAAGTGGTAGAGACTTATTAAATATGGTTGCCCTAGTTAGATCCTTTGCTTCATTTGGTGCCCATGCTAAGATTTTTTCGATAGGAATGGGATTCCCTTATAGATAATACATGAATTTATGCTAAGCCTCATTTATCACTCATAAACATGTTTCCTTATACCTTGAGGACTCCCAATCGAGTTTAATTTAATCTGTTTTCCAACTCCTCTTCGAAAAGTGAAAAGATTGTCGAGTGAACTTGTCTCTTTCACACTCATAAATTGGATTTGAAAGGACGTCTATTTGGCACAATTTTATCCCTTTTTCACACCAAGTAGATTAAATGTCACGAAAAAGGACATTTTTTGGTGTTAATTTGTGATTTCATCTCATGCCCTTGCTTGCAGTATTCAGCCTATATCTGGTTCTCGCTTTGCATTACAAATCATTTGCCTTGGCAGTTTTTGCATCCTCAACCAAGCAGAGTCTATTTTATATCCTTCGCAATTTGACACCCTATACCTAGGAGGGAACATTCCCCCAAGTGTCCATCTCCCGCATGCATCTCCTTTCATTAAGCATAGGTATGTTCCACTGTTGGAACTAGTTTTTCTTACTTGCGACACACGTTTCTTCCTCTGTATCATGGAATTCATTTTTCTATGAAAAAAAAAAAAAAACAAGATGGGAAGGAAGGGAGTATTATCTTATATTGGCAGTATTCATTTTGCCTTTGAATAGATCACACAGTTTATGAGTCCATTTTCATCATAATTTTGGGTTTAGCATGGCCTTATGAAGCTGAGATCATTACAAAGTCTTCTCTATCGACCGATTACTCTTCCAATCCTTATGGAGAATTTCATCGATGCCTCCTGCATCTCACGGTTTCATCATTGAGTTTATTCTGTCGGAGTCTTCCATATGTCTCATGCTCTAGTTCAAAGGAGGTTTATCAACCTGTGTCGGACATTCCTTAGAACTCTTGACTTTGCATGTCGATGATACCCTCAGTTTGTCTCAGAATCACATGATACTGTAGTCCTATCACACACCCTAGACCTACTTTCATCATTGGTAGGTAACTTTGAACCCAACAATCAACATTTCATCATTGGTCATTGACTGGGTGGTATCCCTTATGTTCGACGACAAGACATCTATTCACACATCGGGATTCATGCAATGTCTTGGATTCCATTAGTCTTATTGGTGGTTTCCTCTCCTTTTTTAGTATTTTTCCTCATTGGCTTTTATTGAGATGGTATTTTCCGTGTATCACTTGCACTTGGCACACGTGAAAGACGCACAAGGTATTTTTTTCATGAACATGTTCTTTGTCTGATTTCCTCCAAATATTGAAGTTGCTTCTTTGTACCTCATGTTGAATGATGAGAGATGACTTAATTATCTCCTTTTAGCGGGTCTCCTTCCATAAAATTTAGCTCATCTATTCTTGAAACGAAACCTAGAGTCGTATGAGTACCTTGAATCTTGCAGTCATTAGTGGTAGGTTCTCTCACCATCGACAGTTGTGAATACATCAATGTCTCTTGATCGATGGATTCTTTAGTTGTTCGACATTGAATTCTTTATTCACACTTGTACGAATGTACCCAGTGCCTTGATACCTACTTTCATTATCGGTAGGTTGTATCACATTTGTTAGTGGTATGCCTCAATGACTAGTAATCAAACAATGTCTCATTATGCTTGACCTCAACTCTTTTATTCACATGATGTAGACTTGCACCCTTGGAAGATTGTGTAGAAGACTTGAAGACATTAGTATGTGGCCGCAAATTTCATGAGTTGTTTCTTCCCTTTCATTGGACCAGTACCTATGTGATTTCAGTGATCATGGGAGATCGGATTGTACTCCAGTGTATACATATATCTTCATATTTTTTTTGAGTTTGGTTCCACTGGGCCTCTTTCATGACTATGACAGCCTTTGGCATGTAAATTCATTTTTATTTGCCTATTCATGGCCACAAACAATTGTTTGGTATATTTTCACATGGATCTGTAGTGTAATTCTATTGGCATCCATGTATGCAAAGTCAATGCATAATGTAATGAGAAACTAGTTCTTCTAGATGGTTTTGCATCACTCCACTTCTGGGTTGTTTATAATGTATTTCGTCCATCGTAGATACTCCTTTGACCTCAAACATTAGGGGGCATATGTTATAGAAAGACTTTCCTCACACTATGGAGTCGATATTACCTATTGAATTTGAAATCCCTTCTCTTAAGTTGGCAGTCGCGCTCCTACCTGACACTTCCGATATCGAACAACACCTTGTACACCTAGAGAGTCTCAACAAGTAGCATCGAGATGCCTCTACAACTATCGATGCAAACAAACAACATGTCAAGGTCCAATATGATAATTTTGTCTGTCCTTAGTTGTACACTGAGGGTGAATTGGTCCTCTTATATGATAAAGACAAAGAACCATTGGGGGAAGGCTAGTTTAAACCCATGTGGCATGGTCATTATATCATGTGACGTGCCCTAGAAAAAGGAGCCTATGATTTAGAATATTATGAAGGTTTTATGTTGGTCGATCCCAGGAATGGGATATACTTGAAAAGATACTACGCTTGATCCCCAAGCTTAGGCAGAACTCCTTGTATACTAATGTAATTTAGTGTATATATATTTTCACTTTATTTTCATTTTCATCTTGCTTATCGAATTTTCCCTTGGTTGGCATATGCCAACGGAGTCTTCGGTCTACTTAGGATTCACATATGGAGCCGCTCGTCATACATGGAACCTGGCATCTGCTCCTTGGGTGGTTTACTCACCATAGGGTCTACTGGTGTCTTCAGGTGGCGTATGCCTAGGTCCATCCATGAATAATGTGGTTGAATATAGCGTCGTTATAGAAATTTTGTGTGATGTTATCTCACATGGTATTCTCTCTTTAGAAGTTCATTTGGATGCCCAGTTAGTAGTATGTCATTTGAGCGACATTTACCACATGCGTGATCCTACTTTACTTCGACGATTCCTATGGGTATGTCTTTTAGACTGACAATTTGATTTTATTACTTATTATCACATTCCTAGGATTTCTAATCATGTATCCGATGCTTATGCTAATTTCATTTTAGATTAAAATTTGTCACATAACTAAAGAAAAGAAAACCATCTCATCAATGTACACATTGTAATATAAGTAAATCCAAAGATCCATGTTTTATATATATTTCAAAAAATATGGTGTTTATAGTACAAAATTGGGGCTAACACCCTCAATACACAAATAGAGCCAATACTAAAATATCCATGACATATATGTCTGTGGCATTGGATATGTTTCATAGTAACAAACTATGACATTTGTGAGACTCTAAAAGAGTCATACCCAAGATATGGGCACACTGACCACTTGTCGCTGTATGGCTTCCGACAGATCCTCTACCTGAACCATCAGAGTCCTATGAGTCAAATGAGACAGGTTTCCCTGCACATTTTGAAGGACTCTCTAAGATTCTCCTCATGTCACCTTGTCTCCTCGGTGCCTCTGAATATGTGTGGGAAACTCATCTGGTCATCGTAGACCCACGTCTATGCTACACAAGTGTCTAGTTAGTAGTTAGGAATCACCCAAAAAATATTTGTTCTACTATACAAAAATACAAAAAAAATGAAATATTTAAAACAATTTGACATACCTATGTCCCCATAAGTAATCCCTAGTGGGAGTGGCAATTCAGAGTCCCCTCAGAATTCGATCTCTACATAGGAGTAGTCATCCACAACAATGACCTGTTGCTACCACCAGTAGAAGAAATCCTCATTGTAGGGTGTGGGAACCCTACCTCCCCCCGTCGTCTCATTACCTCTGTCCATTGTGTCGTGGCTGGATCATGAGGTCCTCTCAAAAGAATCTTGACTCTATCTCCCAAACCTGGAATGCGCTTGAATAAAAATCTGCATAAGATAGAGGCAAACCCAAAGTTCCTCTTGCTACCCTGTTTGCACTCTGTCAACTGGCTCTTCATATTAACTAGTAGTGAGGTACACAAATCATATACTGTGGGTCTCAAGCACTCTACAACATATAACATGAGATACCTTGATTCCATTTGCAATGAATTCGATCCTGTGAACCTGGTCAATATGAGGACAACAATCTTGAGGATGAGATTGTTTGTCTCTCATATGGGGAGTTGACTCACAACCTCTGAGGTCCCTACTACACAGTGAGCATCGATGTACTCCTCTATTTTCATTATGTTTCCTTCTTTTTGTGATTTGAGGTTTATGACCTCACCCCAGTGTGATAATATAGTTAAAAAGTAGATATCCTCTACTTGAATCCTCAATGGTTGCTCATCGAGGTTGAAGCTTTCACTGTCAGGGTCCCAATAATCCACAAGAATCTCAATAAACCTCACTTGGGAGCTCATCCCATTGAGTGCCCAAAATTTATATAAGCCACATATTTTCAAGGCCATTTGAGCCCCCATATCTCTATCTACAACATCATCTACCTCCTCGTGCTCCCATTCCATCCATTCTACCACCATCGTACCAGATAAAAGTTAAAATTTGATTTAGAAACCATAGAAATTATTGATTATAAACTTGTACGCGAGCTTCTTCATTCACTGTCGTGTATAGGTATGAGTATATGTGCCCTGTATTTTGCACAGTCACGTATAATCTCATGTATACGCAACCTGATGAATGGTATCCCACATACACCGAGTTAATCAATTTGTGCCCTAATTTACTCCAAATTTGAAACCTAATTTAAAAATTTAATCCACTAGAAAGGAAGAGGAGGGGAAGAGGAATTACCTGGGCAAGATGGTTTTTGATTTCGTCACCTGATGCTCCCGCAATCACCAGTTGAATATCGGAGGCAATTTGGTCCAATTTTCATTATTTGGGTAAAAATTCACAAATCACATAGTAATTTTTGGTTTTGTTACTATTTAAAACTATAATTTCTTCTTCTTCCTCTTCACAATCTATGTAGAATAATTTCTTCTCACCACACTTATGTCCTGTACTGTACTTGCTGTCACAATTAAAGCATAAACCTTTTGCTTTTCTTTCCTCCAATTGTTGCGGTGTCAACCTTGTAGGTTGAGTTGTTTTAGAAGAAGGAGAAGTGTTCTCTCTATAGATGTTAGGATTGGTCCTTCTGTTAGCCATAGCCATATTTTTACTTTCAACATTTCTTGCCACCTTAAATGAATTCTCTAATGATTTGGGTTCCCAAAGGCAAACCTCATGTTGAATGTTATCCTTTAAAGTTCCTATGAATACATCAATCAAGTGCTCATTTGGAATATCAGTTACCTTTATATTCAATCTTTGGAAGTTCTCAATGTGCTCGGTAACTGAACCCTTTT
>ML778111.1:189228-242775 GCA_009831015.1 Picea engelmannii | reverse complement strand
GATTAGGTTCTAAATATAAAGAAGCAATTCGTACCTTTTGTGTATGTGGCACATTATGGAGATCAAAGAATTGCTCCATTTGAAGTATCCATGTGATTGGGTCCTTGCCATCAAACTTCCTCATATCAATCTTAGGAACGTGGTTGGTCTTCAGACCAAAGTTGGAGCTTTTCCATTCTTGATTCACCTTCGTTGTGTTCTCATCATGAATTATGCATTTTCACTTTCAGGTGTCTTCTCTGTTACAAAATTTTTCAATACTTCCATGATCTCCCCTTTTAAACCATCCATATTAGTATCCAAATTAGCTTCCATTGAATCCATCATAGTATCCAACTTAGCTTCCAGTGAATCCATCTTAGTATCCAACTTAGCTTCCATTGAATCCATCTTCTTTTGTAGTTCATTTATGTCCCTACACATTTCCTCAACTTCATCAAGAGTCCAAGTGGGATTTTTTGGAGGCTTATTTGGTGTAGAAGTTCCCTTTTTTGGTGGCATGTTGGCCAAGTATCACTTTTGAACCTTGATTTTGAGGTGGTTCTGCTAGACAATATTTCTTCCATTGTATCTCCCAAGTTTCAGCCCTTCTAGGTATGAAACTTTATTTTGTGTAATTCTCTGATATTTCTTCTTTTCAATGCCACAGGTCTGATCAAAATTGGATGTGCCAAGTGGAATTTACAGTAACTTCCCCACAACTTGCCGATTTTTGTCCTTTCCAGGAGATCTCACTTGTATAGCATTCCCCACACAAAATAATTGATATAAAATTATGAAACTAGCACCAGAAATACTACAGACTGTCCACGATCCAATGAAACCAATCCCACTCAATTTGGATACTCTAGGAAGAAGTTATGATTGTTTTACCTGGAACACCTTCTTGAGACTAGTCAATATGAATAGTCAGATACCCTATCTTACACAGGGTGTATATACAAATTTAAGATGACCCACTAGCTGAAATATTTACCACAGATACCTTACTAATTTTGGTAAATAGCCTCTAGATTTCAGGATCTGAAAAATTACATAAACGTTTTTATAGAGAAAATTATGCAATGACTCAGTTCAGGATGATTCCAGAACCCTATATTGTACAGGTTGTATCTCTGAAAGAATAAGGCCTCAAGAGCTAAATTTTGAGCCCAACGTACCTTGATCTGTCTAATAAATATGCTCTGAGTCGTTCCTTCAGAAACATTGTAGAAAAAATGTTATAGTGAAAATTCCATGGTGTCTCAGATGTAGCAGCAAAACCCCAAGACCTTGAGCTCTGATACCATATGTTAAGAACCAAATATCAATATAGCATAGAAAAACCTCAAAAAAAGTACTCAACGCGTTGAAAAAGAAATAATTTCAGATAATAAGCCTCTTTGAGGGGGAAGCCTCCTTTTACCCCACTTAAATGTTCAAGTACAAGATGATTCAAAATGAAAATGTCTCCTTGGTATATATAGGAGACTAGGATGTATAATTACAAATAATGGCCTAAAGCTGACATAAATAAAATAACATTACTAATATAATATGCCCCAATTAATGGGTAATGAGCCAATATTAGGGATTAACATGCATGGTGTTGGGTCATCGACTATGTATACATTTTTCCTTGGAGCAACGAGTGGTTTTCCAAACCGTGAAACCTTTGTCACACCCTCTCAAAGTTGGTTTTCCATTTTTTACTTGTCATGTGATACCACTTAGCAATCGATGTGTGTCCAATAGAAACCATTTTCCCATCACCTAGGAGTGTTGGTTGGATCTCTCATTCACTTCTTGGGTTGACCCAGGTTCAGATCTCAATAGGTTTCCAACAAAACCATCTAAACTATTGGCCCTCTTGGTAAACTAGAAGGGAACGCTGCACACAGAGTTCATAACACAGTCTCACCCAAGATCACTATAATGGGTGACTGCAATACTCATGTGTTTTCAGTCTAGGAATGAGTGGGGATCTATGGGGTGGTTCTTCGTTCTTCATGCATTAATCCTACTAATGATTAAAGTAATGATAAAATGCATTCATCTTTTTCCCTATGCATGCATGTTATTACATCTAGATTAACCATTCATTTATAAACTAATCATAACATACAGTAAACATTCAAGCAACATATAACACAAGTTTTATCGTGGTTCAACCCCTCCTGGGATACGTTCACAAAGATTTGGATTCTCTTCTATTTTATTTAATATGTTGCAAAATATGGCATTGGGCACATTACATATTCAATCATACAATCATGATGATGTTAAGGAACCTCTGGGAGGTGGATAAGATCACACCAGGCTCCTCATCCTATGATCTAACCCTGAAAAATCTAGCTTACTTGAATCTTCTACAACCTTATTACAATAATAATCGTCATCAACTCATCAACAATAGTCGAGCTCAACCGAAACTTTTCTGAACCCCCAACCTAGACCTCCTAGGTTCTTATTTATACTATTTTACAGGCTTATAGTCGTTACAATATTTATCAACAACCCTAACCCTATCATGGTTAGGATTTCCTTCCAGTGTGCCATGTTGCTTTTCCTCTTGCATGATTATTTTCCTTCTTTTTCTGCACGCTACTTTGTTTCCATCTATTGCGCGCGCTCCAAAATTAGGTCTTTTCCAAAATAGACCTTTTCTCCAAAAATAGGCCTACACCCAAAATAACATTCCTTCTCAAAATAGGCCTATGCCCAATAGGCCCCCAATATTGACATGTGGCTCATCCCGAGCCACTTAGGTGGTGCGTGCTACCCATACTGCCCTTTCCAAACTGTGGAACTTTTTTCCTAGTTCCTTTCCTTTTTCTCTCATCTGCACAACTTTTCATGTTAGTGCCTTTACTGTTTTCCCTGTTATCTCCTCCTGCATTAATGTTGTGCTCTTTGTCTGTGACTATGCCCTACTTTTCTTCTCTTCCTCCAACTATGCAATCATATGTGTTGCTTGTTCTTAGAGGGGTTCTAATTCATCTTGTCTTTCTTGCTTCTGTGCTTGCGATGTTTTTAACTCTTTCTGCAAAGTATTCATTTCTTGAGTGCCCTTCAAGCACTCTTTGATGCTCATTTTTTTCTTCCATTACTTTAGCTCTTGTATGGTAACACTGATTCTCTCCTCTTCCTAGTCCTACTGTTGGAACTTTTCATCTTTTTCCAGGATATTCCATATTTGCATTGTTCTGTCGAACAACTCTTCTAATTCCCTTTCTTATTTCTCCATATCAGAGATAAGGAGTGCATATTATTGTTCTCTGGGTTTTTGGACTTCAAGAGGATTCGTAGGATTGATCCTTTCTTTGCGCTCCTCAATTTCCTACTTATATCTATCAATTTTTTGTGAGATCATGTTGATCTTCTCCTCTACACTCCTCTCATGTGCTTTCGCATTGTCTGGGATGCGATCATAAACTGTTGTAATTGATCTGTGCATTATTTCTCCTCCTATTTCTCCAATATCAGTTGGTCGTGTGTGATTTGTAACATTTTAGCGACCCCTCTACCCATCTCCAAGTTTGTTTCATCTGCATGGGCCCTGTATTACACTTCTTGCATTATGCTGGCTTAGATTTTGTATAATGCCTTGGTGGGTATTTGTGCCATGACAACTTCCAATTGTTCCATGTCCCCCAGGGGTTTATTCATAGTCTCCTGATCAAATCTCATCATTTGACATGTGATTGTAAAATTTCTCCTTTCCTTGGACTACCAACTGCATTGTCTCATCTCCTTCTTTCTGCACAGGTGGTCGTTGTGTCTTTTCCTATTGTTGCACTATGGCATGTGGTTCTTCTTGGCTCCGTAGTTGTTGTATATTCTCATGGACCTCTATGAGATTGGTTGTGATCTCTTCTCATTGCACCTCTACAGTGACGACCACTTCTCCACCCCTATCTTGGACCTTGTCTATGACTGGATATGCATCATCCTCTGTTAGGGTGATGAATGGGTCTTCCATGATGTACTTTCTCTTCTTGTGCGCCTCCTTTTCCTACACTAGCTTACTTACTGTTTGTGAGGGTTGCACACCACTTGTTGTACCCTGGACCCCCTCTTCTCCAGCTTGTGAAGTATCCCCCTTTTTGATCTGTGGTTGGTTGCCTATCCTTGTTGTTGTTGTTCTTGTTCTCCTTGCTTGTTCTAGTATTGCGCTGCTATCAGTTGGATGATTTTTTGTTGTATCCATTCTAGTATTATCGGTCAGGTTGCTTCTTCTCGCTGAAGACCCTAATTGAGCCTTAGCCTTAGGCCTGGAGGATTTCACCTTGACTGTCCTTGTTGTAAGTTTTGTTACTGATAGTTTCCACTGTGAAAATGAGTCTTTAACTATCCAGTCCACTTCTTATTTGGTGATGCAATACTGCATTTCTATCCATGACTTCTTTGGATCCATTGCGGCCTGGATCCACATGTGATTCCTGGATGCCTTGAACTTGGCTATCCCTTCTATATCCTGGACTACCTCCATAGTTATGCACCATAGATTAGTTGTGCATTGTTGGATGTATTCCAGCAACATTGAAAAAACAATGTTGTTTTCTTGTTGAGTTTTGTTATCCTTGGCCTACTATAGGGACTCATATCTGGCCGCATAACATTTCTCCTTCCTATCCAGGATGATGATAATTTTGGCTCCCTCCATCCTACCAACGCTATAACAATTATTGTCCAGGAGTAATGGAAGTTGGTTCCATCATCCTGTGCGTCTTGATAGTCTACCAAAACCTATTTCAGCAGGTATGGTACCCAACTAAACATTAATCCTTTCATGCATTGCAAAAATATTGCAATAACACTTATCGACACTTCTTATTTTCATGACTTCCTCAATATTTTACAAGCCATAAGCTTCCTAGCGAACCTTGTTGCATTTTCGTTGATATCCTTTAGTACAATTCCCCTATTACCGTGACTGGTGCCAAATTTTGCTTTAACAAGGTCTGTGATTTCTTTCTCACTTGCCTTGTTATCCAAGTATTCATTTGGCTGCACGCCGAATGTAGGTAGTCCTGTAATCTTGGTAATTGGTGCCGCATCTATATGTATTGGCCTGTCCATCCATAGGATGCCTTAGTGTACATGAGAGACTAGTTCTTTAAATAAGATCCTGACGTTCTTACCACGCTTGAAATGCGATATATCCAATAGGTTCATGATCCCGAGTTGTTCAACCCCATTATCTAGTGCACATGTTCCATTATTGGTTTACCTAGGGGTCCAATTTCCCCTGTGTTTGATAGATACGATTCTTCATCCAAATATTGGAATTTTGTCGTGTCACACACATCGTGGTTAGAGTATCCGAGTTTGGGTATCTTCCCCAACATATCATCCACAATAATCATTATGTCTTGGAGATATGGGAGTGTAATATCCATGGCATCCTGCGCCTTTATTTTATGTCCCACAACAGATGGGCCTACGTATGTATCCTCTTCTTCCCTTTCAGATTGTGGTCGATTGGTGATATCCTCGACCAACACTTCCTCAAATTCATGGGACTATCATTGTCCCATTGTTTTGTCAACCTTCGTAGACGTCTCAGGTTAGGGTTCGGAATACGATACCGGGCCTTGGAGCTCTGCCATATTTCCCCTTGCTACACTGTTGATGTTTCCGCTTCAACCTGTTTCGGGCTGATTAATTATGTGTCCAACGTGGTAACGTCTTCCAGCTCGAACACGTTCTCAGGCTGTGGCATTCTTTCCTTACACCTTAGGCCCTACTGAGTAACCCGGATATATTGGCCTACTGCGTCAAACTTTGGTGGGGTCATATTCTCTCGAATTCACACACTTTCTTGCTTCTTCGTAAAATTCTATCTAGCGCATGGTCTTTGTATCTCGCTATGTGATAAAAAATTGCTAAGTGTTCAAAAAACACATTCTTTCCACCTTTTATAGACCCGATCATATATGTTTTTCACTTTTCGCGTGCATTTGTGGTGCGTGTAATTTTTCCCGTGCGTTGTCTTCTAATGTTTGTAATGGAAATTACTGCATGTGAATTTTTTTTCGCACTTTATTATGGTTCAGTCAACTTCTGCGTCTTTTTTTGTTTTTCTTCCTTTTTCTATTTTTGTATTTCTTTTTTCTTGTTTTCCTCCTTTTTATTTATTTTTATCGTTTTTCAATCCTAATCTCTACTATAGTACACTATATACATTCCTTTCTCACTACGCTATAACTTTTAAGGGTTAGTAGGTTAACTCTCCCTATATAGTTTCAGTCAACTACCATTGATCATTCAATTCATTTCTATTCCTCTCAATTCCTTTAGCTATACAAATGCCCCATCCATGACAATATTTACTTCATATGGTCCTAACCAATGCATTCTAAACTTACCAGGATGTTGAAAAACTTTACTGTCATAGAGTAGGACTAGGTCTCCCTTCTTAAAAATATTCTTCTTATTATGTTTTCATGCCCGGATTTGTCCCTTTCTTTTTGTACTTCCTGGTGAAATCATGCCATAATATTTTCCTCTTCCATTTCCATTAATTGTCTTAACCTCTCCTATATTGTGCCTCTTTTTGTCATGTTGGTAATTGTTGCTAGGCGCAGATTGGGTACAATAAATTCTAATGGCACCAATACTTCTTGTCCATACACCAATCTGAATGGTGTTGTCCTATCAACTTCTTACATGTGGTCCTATATTCCCACAATACTTCTGGTATTTTCAAGTCCCAATCATCCATGTTGACATTGCATATCTTTGTCAAAGGATTTTCCAATATCTTATTGAAAGCTTCTACTGTTCCATTTTCCTAAGGATGGTATGGTGTACTCTTCTAGTGATAGACCTCAAACTCCCCAATCATATCCCTTACGGTATCATTGATAAAATGACTTCCTTGGTCATTCATCAAAATCCTTGGACATCCAAATATGGTGATCACTTTCTCAAACAGGAAGTGTGTTGTTGTCTCTATGCTACAGTATTTGACCGGTGCTACTTCTTCCCATCTTATTAAGTATTCAGTCGAAATAATGATATACCTAGCTCCTGACCTCTTTGTTGGTGGATTAATAGGTCCAACAAAGTCTATTTCCCATTTTTAAAATACCTGCAGAGTCACATGTGGTCTTAGACACATCTCATCCCTTCTGTTGGGTTTTCCAACCCTTTGACATACATCACATTTCTGGAAATATTCATTGGCATCTTTATGGACTATTGGACACCATATTCCTATACACAATACCTTTTACATGGTATCTTTATCTGCATAGTGTCCTCTAGCTATACCCTCATGAGATTCTACAAAAATTATAGGTCTTTCATGTTCCAATACACACATTCACAAGTTGCTATATTCACCCATCTTGTATAAATGTCCTGCAATAAATTGATAGTCTGCAGCTCTAACTGCAAGAATTTTCTTCTACGTAGTGCTAAACTCCTATGGTGCAATCCATATACTTAATTATTCAATAATATCATTGAAGTATTCATCATCCACCTGTACTGAAAATAATTATGCATCAGAGAAGTTGTCTTCCAAGTTAGTAGGTTCTTCTCCATTAGTTACCCTTGACAGGTGATCAGGTCCTGCATTTAGTTTCCCTCATTTGAATATTAATTCAAAATCAAATTCTTGGAATAACAATAACCATCTATGTATTCTCCCCCACAACACTGGCTTGTTGACTAGATATTTGACGACAAAATGGTTTGTGAATATTTTAAAGTGTTTACCTAGTAATTAGTCCCTGAACTTCTGAAGTGCATATACCATGGCTAGGCCTTCTCTTTTGTGGTGTTGTAATTCTACTCTGATTCTGACAACTTTATAATTGCAAAGGCTATAGGATGGTCTAAGTATATTTCTCCCAATTGCACCATAATTTCTCCAAGTTCTATGGTTGATGCATCTACATGCACATGAAATGTCTTTTCCCAATATGGAAATACTAGTATAGGTCTTGTTACCATATTTTGTTTTAAAGTGTCTAATCCTTGGTTACAGTCCTCATTCCATTGAAATATGGTGTCCCTGTTTAAAAAAATTTCCATTGGTGCAGTAATATGCACATACCCCTTTATAAACTTACTGTAATATCATGTATGTCCCAGTGTTTCTCTTAAATTCCACATTGATTTGGAGGTGGTAAATTCATAATGACTGCAATATTAGCAAGGTCAACTAGTAAACCTTTTTTACACACTATATGTCCCAACAATATTCCAAAAGGTGTCCCAAAAATTCATTTCTTGATGTTTAATGAGACATGAAATTTCCTGCATCTTTCCAACATGAGTCTTAACACTTCTACATGATATTTTAAAATAATATATAAAGCCTAGTCATCCAGATATACTTCTAGAAACTGATGTATGAATTCCTTACAAGTTGCTATGACTACTCTTGAAAATATGGTTCGTTCATTCTTTATCACAAATGGCATGACTGTATATTGGTAGGATCCCCATTCTGTAGAAAAAGTAGTCTTATAACTCTCTTCTGAAGCTATTTTGATCTTATGATAACCTGAGAATCCATCTGTGAATGAATATGCTTCATGGCCTCCAACATTCTCTAAGACCTCATCTGCAAAAGGGGTAGGAAAAGCATCATGTAATCAAGTATCATTAAGTTTCCTCAAATCTAGACAAATCCTTATCCCCCCTTATTTATTTTCTTGGACTAACATAGGACTTATCCATTCATATTCCTCTACTGGTTATATGATAACAACTTACAACATTCTGTCAATTTCTTCTTTCACTTTGTTCTTATACAATGGATAAAGTATATAAGGTCTCTTCCTGGTAAGTCTTGCCTCAGGTTTGAGATGTATCTGTTAGAATATAAAGGATTGTGCTCGTTTAACCACGACGATACCCTCGTCTCCCAACCACAGGCATTAAGCCACCCTCCGAGCACCTTGACCTTGACTGAGAAGAGAATTCTGGCTGCAATCTATAGCCAAGAGAGGCTAAATGCACCAAGCAAAAGAATAGAAACAAAACTGAACAGATGATCCCACCAAGAACTAGCGCACCATTTTCCCCAGAGACCTGCGCACAAAACTGCCAACTGCAGTGTGCACAACTGGCTCTGCAATTCTGAGAGTGTGTAATAATGAAACTGGTGCCCTGTATTTATAGTGGACTGGCCAATCTAACCGGGGCAGACCTGACCAGTCCAACTGGGCCGACTTTTCCTTCTGGGCATCAATAAATTCAATATAAATATATTTGTTCAACCGACAACCTGTCTAGGGTTTCCTTCAATTCTTTGCTTCCTTTCGGAGGATTCTAATATCGTCATAGGTCATCATAGAGGTTCATACCTCCCGAAGCTACCATAATATTAACACTCCCTCCTAGCTAGGGAGGTATGGTCTTGAGCACAATAGACCATTCAACTAGTAGCACCATGAGCACCTATCATTATTATCCGACTGGATAATCTCCTATGACAACTGGTACAATATCAATTTATAGAAGACACCTGTGTCTATTCCAGTAGTACACAACTAATCAGACTTTGTGAAACACATTCACAAACTGTCCTTCATAACAAATAGGAACCTGCATATAAACAATGTTATGATAAAATTGTATCATCTGGGCCAATCTTTCACTCACGTCTGTGAGATCTGAAAGAATGTCTGCCACCACAGTAGTCTTCATCTGCATAAAAACAATGTTATGATAAAAACTAAAATATTTGGGCCAATCTTTCACTCACGTCTGTGAGATCTGAAAGAGTGTCTTCCCTCAGTATATAATATCAACAACAATCATCTGGGCCAATCTTTCACTCACATCTGTGAGATCTGAAAGAATGTCTTCCCTCAACATAGAATATCAATAATAGGCTATCTTCCCCATTCTTCTCAACCAAGGAAGGAGGATTGTTTCTGATTTTTGAACCTGGACCATTTCCCACCCTGGGCCATTCTTCCGACACTAAACAAAGTGTAACCTAGAGAGAATGAGTCTGCCCTCGAGAAATGCTTGGACCATTCCTTACCCTGAGCCATTCCTACAACACTAAACAAAGTGTAACCTGGAGGGAATGAGTCTGCCCTAAGGAATGACTGACCTGGACTATTCCCCACCAAACAAGGTGTAGCCTGGAGAGAATGAGTCTGCCCTCAGGGAATAATTGTCCCTGATTGCTGAGACTGGACTACTCCTCACCCTAGGCCATTCCTCTGACACCAAAAAAGGTGTAGCCTGGAGCGAATGAGTCTTCCCTCGAGGAGTAACTGTCCGGACCATTCCCCACCCTGGGCCATTCCTCCGACACTAAATAAAGTGTATCCTGGAAATAATGATTCTGCCCTCGAGGAATGTCTGTCCTGCATCAACCTCCAAATGAATGATTCTTCGAAACTGATCACAACTGTGAACTTCGAAAGAATGACTACCCGGCAAGGCGGACCATTCTACTTGACCACTACTCAGAGTGACTGCCAAGAAGAATGACTGTCCTAGACCACTCCCCATAAATGGGAAGTCATTGTCTATGACACATCAACAATCAATCTGCCTCCTATGTTAACTACAATGGGAAGCCACTGTCCGTCAGAAATCTCAATCCACTTTCCGAACTGGAAAGCATCTATCCAGTCTGGACTTTTACAAAAATAAATAACATTTCAATTCTCCCTCCTAACTGGAGAGTTATTTTAATCACAAAAATAAATATTTTTGCGTACCTTCTTTATCATGGAGAGTCTTCCCTTTCAGCTAAGGGAGTTATTTCCACAATCCCCATCTTCTCTCGGAAATATGCAAACTTGATTCTGGAAAGAGGCTTTGTCAGGATATCTATTGTCTTCTCATTAGTGGGGATATGCTCGAGCTTTACCTCTCCTTCCTGGACTTTATCTCGGATAAAGTAGTATTTGATCTCAATATGCTTCGACCTTTCATGGAATACTGGATGCTCGGATAATCTCATACAACTCTGATTATCACAATATATAGTGGTCGATTCTGGAGTCTGATCAAATAAATTGGATATTAACTTCCTTAGCCATATTGCTTCTGTGCATGCTTCACAAGCTTCCATATACTCTGCTTTTGTTGTACTAAGTGCGACAGACTTCTGCTTCCTTCTGCTCCAAGATATCATAGCGGAGCCCAAGCTGAAACACATACCCGAGGTACTCTTTCTGTCTTCTGCACTTCCTGCCCAATCAGAGTCTGTGAATCCATGAAGTTGAATATTATTGGATGCGGTATATCTTAAGCCATAGTTTATTGTCCCTCGAATGTATCTTAAGACATTCTTTGTAGCTATCCAATGATCTTGTCTTGGTTCCACCTGAAACTGAGTTAATGTATTTACAGCAAAGAAAATGTCTGGTCGAGTATTTACCAAATACATCAATGATCCAATTAGCTGCCGATATAGAGATGGATCTACTGGATCGGAATCTTGAACTTTCACTTTTCTTATATCCGCATTCATAGGAGTGTCCATGGCCTTACAGTCCATCATTCCAAACTTCTGAAGGATCTTTATTGCATATTTTCCTTGTCCAAGGAATACTTCACCACGCTTCTGCCATACCTCTAGTCCCAAGTAATAGTGCATGAGACCTAGATATTTCATATCAAACTCAGAGGCCAAATCCTTCTTGCGCTGAATGATTAGAGATTCTTCACCTGTTATGAATAGATCATAAACATATAATAGTAGAATTACAGGTGCATTGTCCACGACTTTGTAGTAAAGGTTTGGATCTGCATGACTCTTGGAAAAGCCAAGTCTGGTTAGATAATTGTCCATCTTGGCATACCAAGCCCTTAGAGCTTACTTGAGTCCATATAGAGCTTTCTTCAGTTTGCAAACATGAGTGTCTCTGGAGTGCACCTCGAATCCTTGAGGTTGTTCAATATATACTTCTTCTTCGATGGATCCATTGAGAAAGGCTGTCTTTACATCCATCTGGTGTAGATTCCATCCCATGGAAGAGGAAAGAGATATATTAGTTTTGATGGAGGTATATCTTACCACCGGGGCAAAGGTTTCATCATAGTCTTCTCCCTCCTTTTGGGAGAACCCTCTGGCCACGAATATTGCCTTATATTTGTCCACACTTTCGTCTGCTACATGTTTGATCTTGTATACCCATTTTGAAGTTACAACTGATTTTTCTTTAGGTCTGGGTACAATTTCCCATACTTCATTTCTCATAATGGACTGGTGTTCTTCTGCCATAGCTTCTTTCCATTGTTCCTTCTTAGATACTTCTTCAAATGTAGTAGGTTCTTCACCTAGGAGCTTTGTCATGTATGCTGCATAACTAGAGAATCTTTTCGGTCTTTTAGTCTTCCTGGATGTTCCTTCTGGAACCTTGATTCTTTATACGTCTTGTAAGGTGGCTTCAAGCCAAGCTGGTATTTTCTTGTTCTTTGGCATATTATCTGGATTATCATTATCACATATCTCCATAGGATGATCAGGTTGATCCTTTTTGTTATTTTCACCTTCTGTGTTTTCTTCATTTAGTTCTTCAATTTCTTCTTCTTCTATAGTTTCTTCAATAGATTTTCTGAAGCCCATTCTTTCATTGAATGTTACATCTCTTCTTACTTCTATCTTGGGCTGATATGGAATATATATTCTATAGGCTTTGGATGAATCACTATATCCTACAAATATCCCCTTCTTTCCTGAGGATTCTAGTCTATTTCTTTTATCTTTGGGAATATGAGAATAAACTTGACATCCAAATATTCTTAAGTTTTCTACGTTGGGTTTCTTACCCGAGAATGCTTCTTCTGGTGTCATGTCCTTCAATATGCGATGAGGGCTTCTGTTCTAAACGTATATGGCCTTCATTGCTACTTCTCCCCATAGAAACATGGATAGATCTTGATCGTTCAATAAGGCTTTTACTGTTTCTTCGATAGATCTGTTCTTTCTTTCTGCTACACTATTTTGTTGAGGATTATGAGGAACACTTAGCTCCCTCCTAATCCCTGCTGATTTGCAGAATGAAACGAACTCCTTCGAGGTGTATTCTCCTCCATTATCTGTTCTTAATGTCTTGATCTTCTTGTTCATAAGGTTCTCTATTTTTGCCTTGAATTCTTGGAACTTGCTGAATACTTCATCTTTTGACTTTAGTAGGTACAACCACGTCTTCCTTGAATAGTCATCTATGAATGTTAAGTAGTAGAGTGCTCCTCCTAAGGATTTGACTGGAATTGGACCGCAAACATCTGAGTGTATTAGATCTAGGGTTTCCTTAGATCTGTTGTTGTTGCTTTGGAATGGTTTCTTAATGTTCTTCCCAAGGGCACATCCCTTGCAAATTCCCTCGTGTGTAGACTTCAATTCTGGTATCCCTTCGACCATCTTACTGAGAAAAGGTAATTCTTGATAATTGATATGAGCATACCTTCTATGCCAAAGCTCATTAGGGTTGACTTCATCATGTACTAGGGCTTCTTCATTTCGTTCTAGTAGTCTGTATATATTCCCTTCACGTCTTCCAATAACCCTAGCATCTTCTATGCTGGAATATTTATGCCATGATAACACCTTTTCATCTATGAAGGCTATTCGGTTTCCTTTGTCTTCTAAGCATGATATTGATACAAGATTATTTTCTAAACCAGGTACATATAGAACATTTCTTAAGTGAACATGATTACCTTATTCCAGTTTGATTGAGGCTTGTCCAAATCCTTCGACGGGGTAGGTGTTTTTGTCTCCAAGCTCCACTTTGTATGATGTATTTCTCTCATTTAGATCTGAGATTCTAGCTTGATCTCCCGTCATGTGCCTGGAAGCTCCACTGTTGATTATCCACATATCGTCTTCAATTGTCCCGGTAAGTGCTGAGTAATGTAAGAGACTGATTGTTTCGCACATGTCTTCGGTTGACTCATAACTGGTCATGCCTTGATCCAAAACTTCAACTGCATATTTTCTCTCTTCTGAGAAATTCAATAGGTGCGCTGAGTTAGGGCGCATCTGGATCTCTTCTCCTTGAGAGAGATGCTCCATCACAAGGTGTCGGATCTAAGAATTAGGGTTTCTGCAACTGCTACTGCTAGTAACCCTAGCTGCAGTTCTTTGGAAGTTGCTCCTGCTATTAACCCTAGTGGCAGTTCCTCAAAGAGCTCAATACTTAGCGGTTATGTTTCTTTCCAACGTTTTAGGCCGACTGAAGGGTGGTGAGCCCATAACCTGTTAGAATATAAAGGATTGTGCTCGTTTAACCACGACGATACCCTCGTCTCCCAACCACACGCCTTAAGCCACCCTCCGAGCACCTTGACCTTGACCGAGAAGAGAATTATGGCTGCAATCTATAGCCAAGAGAGGATAAATGCACCAAGAAAAAGAATAGAAAAAAAACTGAACAGATGATCACACCTAGAACTAGTGCACCACTTTCCCCAAAGACCTGCGCACAAAACTGCCAACTGCAGTGCGCACAACTGGCTCTGCAATTCTGAGAGTGTGTAATAATGAAACTGGCGCCCTGTATTTATAGTGGACTGGCCAGTCTAACTGGGGCCAACCTGACCAGTCCAACTAGTCCGACTTCTCCTTCTGGGCATCAATAAATTCAATATAAATATATTTGTTCAGTCGACAACCTGTCTAGGGTTTCCTTCAATTCTTTGCTTCCGTCCGGAGGATTCTAATCTCGTCATAGGTCATCATAGAGGTTCATACCTCCCGAATCTACCATAATATTAACAATATCTTCATCTTTTCTATCTCCCCTTATATGACTTTCATCTCTGTAAAGGTTGTTGGAAATATGTCACTATATTCGCACAGTAACTATGCTATTCTTTATACTATTTGTTCATCCCAATAGTCTCCAATACATGCCACTTTAGGGTTGTCATTTGTCCCAATGTTGACTTTCTTAACTTTTATTGGTGCAGAAAATACTTTTGACTCCATAGATGGACCTTCCACCTCTCTTTCTCCTTCAATTTCTATAATCTGAATGTTGCATGGATCATCTTCATCTGGTGCTTCCTCTTCAACATGATAACATGAGAGTAACACTTTGAATGTTTGTCTATTATGTTGTTGATATTATTTCATGATTTCCACTTCTGGTCCATTAATAAATAGCATTCCCTATATTAGCTTCAATGCTGAATCAATATTTAGGTTCTGATGTTCAAATGAGTAGGTTACTACAAAATTTTGTTGTAAGCCTATCCATTCTGTAGTGCCTCTGTGCATCTCCTGGTCAATATAATAGTTCCCTAAGATTCTTTCCAATGTGTGGATAAATTCATGAGGCCATTCCTCTAGTAGTGTTAGCCTCCACTGTGTTCTTCACTTCTCTAAGTGTTCAACTGGTCTTTCATGTCCATTGTACCTATGCATTTTATTACTCCTCTACTCAACACCAAATCTAATGCGCAGTAATCGTTTACATTGATACTAGTCTTGAATTTTTTATTTGTGCACACCGCACCATATTGAAGGTGTGGTATTGAGTGTAATATGTAAGACTAAGAGCCTCTAATTTTATAACACTTCCTCTTCATATTTTTTCAAGAATCCCTCTAAGTCATTTAGCCCATGAAAATTGAGAGGTTCTCTTATTTATGTACCAAACCATCTTACTGCATGATCTATTCTTTTGCACCTCCTTATGGAGACTTCATCTAATCAATGTTACCAATTCTCCAAACCTGTGTCTAAGTCAGAAGCACATTATGTAATGCTTCTCTAGTTGAGTACCCCATATGTAATTGGGTTGATATAATCCTCTTCAGATGTAGTGGTTCTATACAACTAGTTTATTTCTTCCATATCCAAACAAGTGGGCTCTACATAGCTTTCTCCTTCTGAAGGTTCTAATGTGAAATGAATTTATATTCACCTGATTCAAAATTCATTTTCCTTATCTTTGGGTTGATTACGGCCTGTCTATCAAATTCCCAATTGAATAAAAGCAATGTTGGGCAAGGTGCTGTGCCATATACTATCTTTATCACTTCAAAATATGACATAGTGTGCACTCCATCCAAATATATTGTCACAACTTTAATCTTTCCAATTGGTAACACTCTATGTTGATTTGCTAGTTTCAAATGGACAGGTGAATAGCCTAGTTTGGGTTCTCCCATACACTACCATGTCTTCTTAGGTAAGACATTTACTTTAGAGCCTAAGTCCAGTATAATATCACCCATGTTGAAGTCCCCAATATTAGTATTTAGTATGAATTCCATGTTTGTCCTTCTTCTTGTATGGAGATGATTGACTGTTTTCTGATCTAATTTCCATTCTACCTCGTTGCTACATCTTTCTAGCATATTTTTTAAGATCTTAATAGATGATGGATCCTTCAATAACTTAACACGGGATTTCATAAAAGTTTTTTTGTTACTTACTTTTTCTAAGGGTTGTGCTTCATTGGTATGGTCCATTGAGGAGGGAGTTTTGTACATTCGTGGGTTCTGCGTTTGTTGTGGAGTTGATGTAGATGCAACATTTTTCTTAAGAAACTCATGTTTGTCCTCCTTAAACTTTTCCTTTTCTTTTCGTGCATCAAACTGCTTCTGTGGCTCAATATTCTTCTTAACACATTGGTGTTGCACTGGATATTGTTTTACTATGTCAGTTCTTGTCTTGGATCCTCCTCGAGTAACTATATTGATGTTTCTACCATCATCCTTGGCTTCTATAGAAATCCACTGGACATTCTTCTTGTTCTGGTTCCTTTATTCCTGGATCTTTCCCAAGAGTGTTGGACAATATTTTGTGTCATGGTCTGTTATGAGACAGTACATACATGTCGCTAGTGGAAGTGGACACTCCCTTGCATAATGTTCTGGATGTTGGAATTTGTGACACACTACTAGAATTATACATCATCCAACGCCTCCTCTACCTAGTCCTCCACCTATGTATCCACCTCGATCTCCTCACGGTGTGTTGTACTCAGGTACCTAGTTATACTGTGCGGGGTTATATTGTGGCTGCACATTATTGTATTGCAGCTTCGCAATGTTGTACAACTACTCCACCTTATTGTATGGTGGTGTTACCTAGTGGAATCGAGGTGCAATTTGTCATGTCATAATTTATTCTTTCACCCTATAAGTATCTGAAGTTCTTTCTCTAATCATCTCCATCGTCCTACAATATTTTTCATCATGCCCCACTAACTTGCAAAAATTGTAGTAATAACTTTTTGGGTATTGTCTTATACTTCTCCATTATTGGAAAATGATATGGATCATGGCCATGTGATTTACAAATATTTCACAATGCTCCTCCTATTGGAAAAGGTTTTGGTAGTCTTGTAGACATATACTACACGAAAGTTGGACATTCTTTATCATGGTGTCTTTATGTCCTGCATAGGGTACACCAAACAACTTCTCTTTTCTCCTTACCCTTATTTTGGTTAAGTTGAAATGTTATATTCTTCATATCCTCCTTCAACTCCTCTATTGTTGGGTCTATATTCTGATATTGTTTCTCTTCTAGTTGTAAATCTTACTGTAGAGCCTTTGCCTCATTTTGGAACTTATGTTTTCTTAATGGGTATTTCAAATGTGGTAACAGTTAGTTCAAAAATAAGTGCATATGTTGCATGTATGCCATTTCATACTTATGATTACCTTTCAAGAATTTAAACCTATGATCAATGTCCCAAACATACTCACCTAGTTTTTTCCTTATTTCAATCATTTCATTCATATACTGGCCCTCTGATATGGGCTTCTAAAATTCGTTTATCAATAATTTTTTCACGTCTGTAATAGTCCTTGTTACTCTTGGTGGGATGTTTACATCTAGGCTCATGTACAAATCTAGTGCGCGGTCTCTTAGCATGATAGCTAATTGCACGAGTTTTGTATCCTCATATGTGATATGATTTTCTTCCCATGTATTCTCACAGATGGATAAGTTCTTTTTAGGGTCCTCTGATGCCACTCCCCTAAATTTTGGTAATATTATCGTGGGATCATGTCCTGCCATTTTGAACTGTGTTGAACTACTTCCTCTGTGTGGTGTAGATATTTGACTATTACTTCCTGAACTGGCTCCCCCAATTGATGCTCCTTGAATGTATCCTTTTCCTATTGTTATTCTTCCACTATTTTTTTTTTTTCTAAATGTTGGTGTTCTTTCTGGTGGACTAGTCCCGCATGGGGTTGTAGGTTCCACACTAATGGTGATATGGATTGGAGTTATTCCTTCTATCCCTTCCCTTAGACATCCTATTTTCCTTTCATATATTTCACATAGGATTTACTCAATATGATCCACAACCCGAAGATCCTCTACCTCTTATTCATCTCTTTCCAAGCCCTCTCTATTAGCTATGGCTCTCTTCTTGTTATTCATCTTATATTGGTAGGGTGTTCCATTGTGCGTATTTCCAGATTCTGTGATTATCTTCTTTATTTGTTCTTCCTCCATCATGATTGGGTACATGGGCTCCTTCTTCTTTCCCTTATCCATGTTCTCCTCCATTTTTCCGCCTCCTTTCAGTGCTTCCCCTTTCACCCATACATGTAGGGAATTTTAGTTGTCTGATTTTTATGGTAATCACAACGTTTTCATATAATAAAATATTGATTGAAGTATACATTGATCCAATGTACCTACCTTTGGGTCCTTTTATAAATTCCTTCTCTGTTGTCATGTAGGAATTCATGGTATCTACTGGAAATTCAATGATAAACCCCGCAATAATATTGTCTAACTAGAAATCTACTACGCACATAAATTTGTTATTAACTTGTTGTAACGGTATGATCTTCACATGATTCCACTCCAATTGTCTGATTTGATTTATAGGGTGGTTTTATTTTAACCTCAATAACCACTCCTACAACAAATGAGTGAAATCAAATAAAAATACCTCATCCAAGTCACTAAAGAGGTTTTTATCAAGATATTTGCATAGTGTTAACTTAGGGTTTTTGTTATCCTTTTGCATAAAATCAAGTTCCTTTGTTATCAAGCATATTTTGATCTCCACCTTCGTTGGATTCCAAAACCTGAACATTCCCTTCTATACTTTCATTCTCCATGTTTTTCTTCCACAGATCCTGTCCACCCAATCCTATGCAGTTATAGACGAAAATGGAAACATTTGTTGGTTGGATCTCTCATTCCTTTATTGGGATGACCCAGGTTCAGATCTCAATAGGTTTCCAACAAAACTATCTAAACTATCCACCCTTCTGCTAAACCAGAAGGAAATGTTGCACATAGAGTGCACAACACAGTCTCACCTAAGATAGCTATAATGGGTGACTGCAATACTCAGGTGTTTGCAGTCTAGGAATGAGTGGGGATCTATGGGGTGGTTCTCCCTTCTTCATGCATTAAGATCACTAATGATTTAAGTAGTTATAAGATTCATTCATCTTTTTCCTTATGCATGCATGATAATAAATCTATATTAACCATTAATTTATAAACTAATCATTAAAAAGAAGTAAGCATTCAAAGAACATCACATAGAACACATGGTTTTTTATGGTTCACCCCCTCTTGGGCTACGTCCACAAAGATTTGGCGTATCTTCTCTTTTATTTAATCTGCTGCAAAATCTGGCATTGCGCGCATTATATATTCAATCATACAATCACGGTGAGGTTAGGGAACGTCTGGGAGGTGGACTAGGTCACACTAGGTTCCTCAGCCTGTGATCTAACCCTCAAAATCTAGCTTACTTGACTCTTCTACAACCTTATTACAATAATAACCTTCATCAACACATAAAAAATAATCAAACTCAACCGAACCTTTTCCGAAACCCCAACCTAGACCTCCCAGGTTCTTATTTATAATATTTTAAAGGCTTATAGCAATTACAATATTTATCATCAACCCTAACCCTATCATGGTTAGGATTGCCTACCTGTGAACCACGTTTCTTTTCCTCTTACATGCTTCTTTTCCTTCTTTTTTTGCATGTTGCTTTCTTGCCATCTATTGCACACACTCCAAAATTAGTTCTTCTTTCCAAAATCAGGTCTTTCCAAAAATAGACCTTTTCTCCAAAAGTAGGCATGTACCAAAAATATCCTTCCTTCTCAAAATAGGTCTATGCCCAAAAATGAGTCTTTAAACCTCTTGCATGTTCATGATGTGATGCAAATTGTAATCCAGTGATCTGACTCACTTGTGGTCATTTGATGATTGGACTCTGCATGTCCATTGGCCCTTAGACTAGAGCCAAGGTTCCTTGATAAGATCCTTTTTCTAGAGAATTAAATATTTTTAGGTCGCGATGATCATTGCTTTGTTTCCCGATAAGCACCAAAGCCTGATTTAAGCACCCTGGGCCTTAAATTTATCCATTTCCCCTTGTTTTACACACAATGGTGTTAGCGTCGTTCTTCCAAATTCTATGAGGGTTAGTCCTTTTTTCTCTAGCATGTCCAAGTCAGGTTCCATGGCTTCATAAGATTCCCCATTGATGACATAACTAAATCTTGTGCTAACGCCACCATATGATTCCATAGATAAATTATACGTTCTATCCCATTTTTGTCTAGATTTATTTTTGAATGGTTGTATCATGATTCAATATATGTTGTAATATGAAAGTTACGACTCTTTGAAATCAATATTTTCACCTCCTCTTACACTTGTTCCACTAGTAGAATTAATCTCAGAGGATGGTTTATGCTACATGTAGAAAGAAATATGGTTAAAACCATATTTTGTTTTACATTGGGAACTGATAGTATTGTTGATGCTGAGTACATAAAATTTTTTAGATTCGGTATAAATCTAGTTTTTTCAACTCTATCCCTTTTTCATTTTCTCCAGATTTTGAATTTTTAGTAAAAAATGACAATTTCCCAAATTGACAGAAACTAGGATAAATTCAATCAAAAATATTTGGTTGGCCTGTTGAGGAAGTGAAATTTTGAGTAAATGAATGTTTCCATATTTATGATATAATGTCCCTTTTCCTCATCTGAAGATCTCAAAAAATCCGCAAAAAGCGACACATAATAGTGGATTTTGTCTTTTTTCTTTATACCCATTCAAAACCATTTGGAATATGGCTAAAATATCCACTAGTTATCTTCATGTTTTATTCTTGGACTCACTGCAAAAATTTCATCAATAAGAGGGCCTCTGTCAAAGAATGTCGCCCTATTCTTCAAAAAACTCTAGTTTGTGATTTCTTTAAAGTTGAAGTAGAATTGGTCAATGGTATTCCCTAACACTTTTGTAGGCCTTCTTATTTAGTACATACCCTTACAATTTCATGTGAATATGATTATTTACTCTATTGTTATGGCCAAAAGAAAATTTTGGCTTCATGCTTTTTTTTTATCTTATCTTCATCATGTTATTTCTTTTCCTTTCTTTTCTTCCCTTCTACAATATGTCACTGACTAATTTTTTTGTGTGTTATGTGTCACACAAAAAATATTTTTCTAGTGCAACATATTTCATCTCCAAAAACAAAAATTCCTGTTACACCCTCATACTTATAAAAAATCCTCTTTCTTTCTTCTCATCTTTATTTGTCACATGAAAAACACTTCCCAGGCGATCTCTTTTCTTTATTTCATAGGAAAATTTTCTTTGTGCGATCACTTTTCTTTATCACATGTGAAAATTTTGTTAGTGAAATGTATCAAATATCTAGAAACCCTTTTCTCAGGATGCCCCTTGTTTCCACATCTTGTTGAGAATAGTTTTTTCATCAACACATTTTTCTCCTTGTGATATATCACATACCAATATTTTATTTTCTTGTGATAACTTAACACTTAGAAAAAATCTCTCTCTCTCTCTCTCTCTCTCTCTCTCTCTCTCTCTCTCTCTCATAGGGCTAAAAATTCCTTATTTCATGAGGAAATATTCTTGTTTTGTGATGTGTCAAAACATAAAAAAAAATTATGTGTGATATTTTGCACCCTTCATCTTTTCTTCAAGGAGATACTTTTTTATTTATTTATCACATCTCAACAAAATTATTTCCTTATGGTTTATTCTAATGATATTTTATTTGGTGTGATACATTTCACTACATAATATTTTAATTTGCTCTAAAACATTTCACTACACAATCTCTTATTCTGTGCAATATACATAAATTTTCTCTTCAATCTTTAAATTGTATAAGTCTTGAATCCTTTCTTGTAAGAATGAAATATTTGTTATTGTGTCATATATTGCACCTTAAAAATGTTTGATGTGAAATGATTTATTTGGACAATATTCACGAAAGTTTATTTCCTGTGATACATTGTATCGTATTTCCATAAATTTATGTTTTGTGTGTATCACACCAGGAAAAACGTTTGATACAATACATTGCACCGTAATAGAATATTTTTTTTTAATACGAAATATTCCTCAAAACATTTATTAATTTTTTGAGTCTTAAATACACTCTATTGAAAAAGGGATAAACACAGAGAATAACTGATCCAAGATCAAAGGTGGTGTCTAAATACACCATAGCACTAAAGCACAAGCATGCTCCATGAAAGTGAAAAATAGATATCCCAATGATAATTGATAGAACGATCAGAGGACAATCTATAAATAGGTTTCATTCATGGACCAAACCAATAATATTGGCTGGATTTGGTTGCACCTTTCCATAAAACAAGGTTTTAGGATCCTAAGTGGACATGGTCAACTAACAGTTTAGTCGGCCATCGACCCAAAGGATTTTTCAAACCACTCAATGGATAATGTGAGGTTGATGATGGAACCACATGTTCCAACACCTCCGTGCAAACTCATCTTGTAGGAAAAAAATCGCATCTTTCCCCCCTGAATTTTTTCTGACTACAAAATCTTATCATAATATGGTACAACAACACTCTTGAGGAATTTTGATCACCATCAACATGGTTCAAGGAAAAAAATGCAGTCATCCATTGAAAAATGGTTGCAAACTATTTTTTCCCAACACGGTCTCAGTCGAGAAGTCGAATAGAAAATAAGAAAACACCAGCTAGCCGACGAGTCAACTAGACAATAATACACCAATATAATCAATCTATGCCAATCCAACAGTCTCTATCAAGCTAGACAATTTATGTATCCAAGCAATCTATATATTAGGTTCAATAAGAATAAGTAAAACTACCAACAACACAGTCGGACATGGTTCAGTTAGTCTAACCAAATCCAAGCACATTGATTGGGTTTACATATTAGAAACTGCAATAACTTCCCCTGTTAAACATAGTTGAGGGATCAAAGCATCATCAATAGATGTTCATATAAACAATAGTCAATGGGAAATAGATAGTCAAAATTAAATCGACAAATATATAGTCAAAATAATTCCAGTCGATTTCCATCTCTAGTCAAGTCTCAGTTGAAAAATATCCCTATCAAACGTTAGTTAAGTGTCAAGTCAGATTGATCCTATGGTCGACTAATGCAAAGAAAATAGTAATGAAGATGGAATTGTACATTCTTACATACAATGATACAAAATGGTATGAATTCCTAAAACATATAGTTAGATGTGCCCATGACCAATCATCATTCCAACCATAATCTATTATGGTAATCAATACTGGTCCACAATTCTATCGTTTACATCTCTATTGTAAATATATGAAAGCATGATTTCCATTCCTTTGATTTCGATGGCGAGGATGATAATAAGGAATAGATTTTTATGTTATCTTATCAAGAGATATAAGCTGAGGGTCTGGTGTACTCTCCAGACTAGAACAATTTGAGATATCATTAGCAGTCTTATCAATAATAATATCCTCAACTTCTAGCATGTTAGGAACATCTACTGCATCAATTGGTTCAATAGATTTCTCTATTGGAAAATAAATTTGAACTCCTCTTGAAATGAACAAAACTTCCGTGTTAGTAACAAGGGAAGGTGTAGTAAAGTAGTAATAAACAACATCATATCCAATACCTATTCTTGGAGACTTTATCTCAGGAATAATAGGAGAATCAATACCCTATCCATTCTTCCCAAGTCCTCCTCTGATATATCCCATCTTACTGAGCAGTCAGGATCCTATACCTATAGTGTGTTTTTCAAATATAGGATAAACAAAACAATCATTAGTATTAATGCATAAATAAAAAACATGTTACTTACAATGAGCATTAGAGGGTGGAGAGTAAATGGGTGATGTTGCCAACTCAACAACATCAACAACAATCTTCTTCTGAGGAATCTTCGGTTGGATATCTTGTTCTTCAATGTTCTATTTACAGTCTTGCAAGATCTGAAGAATCTCAACCTTCTAAGTTAGTTGCAACAATATGGCATCACAATATTCCTTTAATTCATGATATTCATCAAATAATAGATTGTTATATTCTTGAAGAGGAGTAGATTCTTCATGAAGCTCATCAATAGAGGCCTGAAAAAGGGTAACCTTATGAGTTGGATGAGTATTTGTTTCCATCAGTTGTTGAAATATATGCTCAATGTTGTATAAGGAAGATATTTTACTTCTTCCTACAAGTCTTCAAGAAGGTCATACTTCTCCCGAAATTCATCTGCAAAAGTTTGGAAAAATATTTCCATAGTGTTCCCCATGGCAGTAATCCTCTTGAAGTGCTTAGTCACAACAGTCTAGAACACATTTTATGTAGCCTTTAATCAATTTTTTAGTTTATAATTTTATTTCTTCAAGGAAACATTTTCGTGAAAAATATATTTTACCTTTTTCACGAGATCATCGACCAAATTGATTTTATCACCAAAATCATCCACCAGATATTGAAAAATGGTTTCCATTGTTTGTTCTAGGTAAAACATTTTCTTATATTTTTCATCAAACCACTGCAAAAGGATGGTTTGAAAGAAGGAATCCTCATATTCCAATTGGGTATAGGTTGTCTTCAGTTCAATTTTTTATTATTGACTCTTAGTCTGTAACTATAAAACAACATTTAGCAAGTCAGTGATATGAGCACAAAGTTAGTTGGGAGATTCTTCCAAGGAAATTCCCTTCTTCTCTTGAATATCTTATAGTTTCTAAAGCATTAGAGATTCATATCCATCCATCATTCTCATTATGGATAGAGGGAAATATCCAAACACAAAATATGTAAAAATGAGATGGGTGGGAAGTCGACCAAAATAAGAAATATGCATTCATTTTCTCTTCTTTCTAGTTGCACAATCTCGGGTTTACCACATGAGGGTTTCATCAGTTGATGTTTATTGCAAATGTGGAATGCGGATCCAGATGGCACACTAGTATAATATGCACTACACACCAATAAACATATACTAAGATAGTTTAACTTGTCCCTTTGTTTAATTCGTTAAAAACCCTAACAAATCGTCTATACTGTCATGAGCATATGTGTGTCTCTCATTTTCAATAGACAAGAGAAAAAAATAATACATATACCTTCCAAATATTTGATGCATCTATCAAATTTCCTTTATTTATATAGGGAATTCCTCTGTTGGTCAAATTATCAGTTGCACAAGATGCTTCTCTTTATTAGTACTTGTTGTAAATAAGAGATAGGTTCCAAGTAGAGGTGAGTCTATTTGACTTGAGTCAGTCAAAGATAGTCAGTAAGGAGGTTGTGTAAGGAGTCAAACTAGGGAATCCACAAACATGGGATCGATTTTAATAGACGAACCAAGACCTAAAGACACTGTAACACTTAAGAAAGAGCATGCTCCAAGAGAGAGAAAAACATATCTCTCAATGATAATTGATAGAACAATCATAGGATAATCTATAAATAGGTTTCAGTCATGGACCAAACCAATAATATGGGGTGGATTTGGTTGCACATGTCCATAAAACATGGATATGACATCTGATGCAGGAGCATCCGCAACATCCGCAATACATCATATGAGCCAGCGCGAGGAGAAAGAGAACGTACAGCTGGACAAGCCAGCAAAACTTTTTGATTTTTAATTTCACCTTGGTTTTGTTGCGCCGCCATTTACTAAAGGCATTCAAAGCTGAGCGCATCTGTAATATAGTGTAGATAAGGAGGCATTTAACAGTTTTTAATGCTGGTAGATAGGGTTAGCTGTAGATTAGACAGTTTCATCTTCCAGGAGGGAAAACGAATATAGGCACCCTCCTTGTGTAAATTGATAATAATCAAGAATTAACATTGAGAGGAGCAGAGAGAAGAACAGAGGACTTGTGAAGAACCTCCATGTACAAACATTGAATTAATAGGAAAGAGCTTTGAGTCAGTTTCATGGATGTGTTTGATCTTTGTGTCTTGTTGCTATTATGCTTGTGCATGTTTTCTTCTTTGTATGCTTATCTTTTATATGCTGCATATGTAATTGCATATCAGGTTCGAAACCTGAGGGAATGAAGGGATGAGTTCCCATTGTTTCTCTGTTTAGGCCAGGAGATTCCTACATAGAGGCAGTCGAATCCCTCCGCATAGAGTGCGTCGAGGAGGATAAACAGTTGAACTTTCATTCTCACTTCGTTCAGAGTGGGGTTGCGTATTCGAGCCGCGCAGGTGGGTGCAGGTCGAATTTGATATCTCAGTAGCAAGTCTGAGAAGGGAAAGGTCGAGCTGTTGCGTGGGTGAGTGCGCAAACGGGCCAGAAGGCTTCATCACTTTGGAGGTGATTGAAGACCGAGCACAGGGAGCGTGTTCGAAGAACCCTTGAAGGAGTTCGAGCTAGTAAAATCCCAGGAGGGATAGTCCCCTTGATTCATTGTGGGTTCGACCTCAGTGGAGGTCGCACAGGACGAAGGTGTCGGAGCAGAGGTCTTTTCATAGAGGAAGAGAATCGACGATTTGAATCGTCGTGCATGCTCGCGAAATCCCGAGGATCATTGGATCTGGGAGAAGGAGCGAGGTGGTTAACCCTCAGGCGCAGGGAGGATCATTAGTCATTGTCCATCGGCGAATCAGGGTTGGAGGGTGCAAGGATCACATGCACGTCAAAATCGTGAGGTGCGATCCCCCGATTTGATCTGAGTCGTCGATCGCTGGAGGAACAGGTGGCACAAATCCGAGACATCGGAGTTTCGGTATTCGGGGTTTCCAATAGCAGGGGACTTGGTATCGTGGATCCACGATCCGTGAAGTCCCGAAGACTAACGTGGCAGCGTGGGACCCGGAGGCATAGTAGAGTCCAGGTGGCGCATTCGCGAGGGATCGGGGTTTCGACACTCGGAGGTTCGTGTTGCAGGAGGTGCATGACGACACAACCGTCGATTTCCCGATAAGAAAATCCCCGACAAAGCGGGAGCGTTGAACGTTGACACCACGGATCGGGGTTCGGGTTTTCATAGTGCACGAGAGGTGTACACAAGATTCGCGAGTCCGCAAAACCCGATTTCTCGAGTTTCGAAAGGGAAGATAGCCGAGAAGACTGTGGGTAAAGGACTCCCGAGGGAGTTCGAAGAGCTTGGACTCTTCAGGCTGAGAGTTTGTGAAGGTCCTGGTGGGAGCGACCGTGCTCGCTGAGGGGCAGGTTGCGTCAGAGTGATATCAGAGCAGAGTTGGAATTCTCTTTTTTCAGGTAGCAGAGAGAAGAGATATAATGCCGCCCAGAAGAGAGAGGCAGTCACCTGATCGTGAGGACAGGGATGCCCGAAGAAGAGGTAGGCAAGCAGGAAATCCAGCAGGCAACCCAGAAATGGAACGCCAAATACGAGATCTCAGGGCGAGACACGAAGATATGGAGACCACCCAAAGGCGTGGAGCCGACACAGGGGAGTTCAGCGATCCTGAGATTGAAGAGGAAGCTGGACATGACCGAGAAGAGGTCACAGTAGAAGATGCCTCAACAGAGAGGTTGATCAGGGCTATTTCAAGGATGAGCTCGAAGACGAAGATGGACATTCCCGTCTATGAGGGAAGTCTAAATGATGAAGAGTTGCTGGATTGGATCTGAGCACTCGACACCTACTTCGATTATGAGGATATCGAAGAGGACAAGAAGGTAAAGCATGCTGTCACCAAGCTGAAGGGACATGCAGCCTTATGGTGGGACGAGCTGCAGGCAGACAGACATTCCAAAGGAAAGCAGAAGATCAAAAGCTGGGATCGGATGATCGCCAAGATGAAGGCGAAGTTCATTCCGAGAGACTACCAGATCACTCTGTTTAGGCGTATGCAGAACCTGAGACAGAAGTTGATGACGGTGAAGGAGTACACCGAAGAATTCTACAGGCTCAATATTCGAGCTGGTCATCGGGAAAGTGATGACGAGAAGGTAGCGAGATACCTGAATGGCCTCAGGTATGATATTCAGGATGAACTGAGCATGATGACCATCCGCACAGTTGAGGATGCGTATCACGTGGCTCTGAAGGCCGAAGAAAAGATGAACCGCAAGCAAGGTCAGCGAGGCCGAGGCAGAGGCCAACCTAGAGGAAAAACTGTTGTTCAAGAGCGAACACAGAAGCCCAAGGAGGATTGGAAGAGGCCTCAGGGTAGAGCTGAGAGAGGTGGAACCTCACAGCAGAGACAGCAAATTGTTGAGTCGAGGAGGCAGCAAGATGATCAACAGGGTGGATATGCTGACGCCAATACATTTCCTCATGCCTGAGGCAGAGGAAGAGGTCGAGGAGGAGTTATCACCTGCTTCACGTGTGGTAAAGACGGTCATAAAGCCGTAGACTGTCCAGAGAGGAAGGTGGACAGAGGAAGAGCTCACATTGCTGAGGCACAGCAGAGGCGTGATGTTGAGAGCGAGGATGAAGACACTCGAAGTGGGAAGTCACTGACAGTACATAAAGTTCTCTTGAAACCTGAGAAGGAGGTAGAGGACACCGCTCAGAGATGTCGACTGTTCCGGACGACTTGCAAGACCCAGGGCTGGAAATGCAAGGTTATAGTGGACAGTGGGAGCACAGACAATCTCGTTTCGACCAAGATGGTGGAGAAATTGGAGCTGAAGACGCACAAACACCCGAGTCCATACAGGGTGACATGGCTGCAGAAAGGACACCAGGTACGTGTTACAAAACAATGCTTGGTAAATTTTAAAATGGGTGAATATAAGGATGAAATCCTGTGTGATGTCATTCCCATGGATGTCTGTCATGTATTATTGGGAAGACCATGGCAGTTTGACAGACATGTTGTTCATGATGGGAGGATGAACACATACACCTTAGAGAAGGATGGGAAAACCCATACGTTGCTGTCGATGAAGGATAAAGAAGTGAAACCAGAAGTTAGCAGCATGATACTTCTCATGAGTGGGAAAGAGATTCTCACAGAGCTGGAGAAGGATGAGGATCCACAGTTCTTTGTTGTCAGGAAGCCGAGAATTGTATTGACAAGCACGAGAGTGGATGACTTGCCAGAGGAGATTCAACAACTATTGGGAGAGTTTGCTGATATCATCGTGGACGAACTACCTCGTTCGTTGCCACCGATGAGGAGTGTGAGTCATCATATTGACCTCGTACCCAGAGCAAGCCTACCAAACAAGGCCGCGTATAGATTGACACCTCAGGAGAATGAGGAAGTCAAAAGGCAGGTTCAGGATCTGCAAGACAAGGGACTAGTGAGAGAGAGTCTGAGTCTGTGTGCCGTTCCAACGGTACTGAGTCCAAAGAAGGATGGAGGCTGGAGAATGTGTACAGACTCCAGGGCGATCAATAAGATCACCATCAGGTACAGGTTCCCATTGCCGAGGATGGATGACTTGATGGATTGCCTAAGTGGGGCAAATTACTTCTCCAAGATTGATCTCAAGAGCGGATACCATCAGATCCAGATGAGAGAGGGAGATGAATGGAAAACAACATTCAAGACAAACGAGGGTTTGTACGAATGGCTGGTCATGCCGTTTGGCTTGAAAAATGCACCCAGCACTTTTATGAGGCTGATGAATGAAGTCCTACGGGAATTCATCGGTAAATTTGTGGTGGTGTACCTGGACGATATACTGATTTTCAGTAAAACCAGAGCTGAGCATTTAAGACATTTGGCCACTGTGATGCGAAGACTGCAGCAGGAAAAGTTGTTGATCAATTTGAAAAAATGCTTGTTCATGCAGACAAAACTCATATATCTAGGGTTTGTTATTTCGGCAAATGAATTGAAGATGGACCCTGAGAAGGTGGAAGTAATCAGGAATTGGCCATCGCCGAGGAATGTTTTTGAAGTAAGGAGCTTCCATGGGTTGGCAAGCTTCTACAGGAAATTCATTCGGAATTTCAGTGGAATCAGTGCTGCAATGATGGATACGGTCAGGAAGCAACATAAAGTTTTCCAGTGGACAACCGAGGCTGAGAGGAGCTTCAATCTGTTGAAGCGAAAGATAACTGAGCAGCCGATTCTGGTGCTGCCAGATTTCCAGAAAACCTTCCAGGTGAACTGTGATGCCAGCGGGTATGCTGTTGGAGGAGTTCTGAGTCAGGATGACAGGCTTGTAGCATACTACAGCGAGAAGCTGGATGATGCCAAATTGAAGTACTCCACATACGACAAAGAGTTCTATGCCGTCATACAGGCATTGAAAAAATGGAGGCATTACTTAATACCCAAAGAATTCATGTTGTACAGTGATAATCATGCACTGCAATTCGTGAGTCAGCAGGAGAAGCTGAACCAAAAGCATGCGAAGTGGGTAGAGTATATGAAGAATTTCACCTTCGTCATAAAGCACATTTCAGGGACTGCTAACAAGGTAGATGACGCCTTGAGTCGAAAATGTTTGTTGCTGCAGGAATTCAGGGTCAAGACGCTGGGTTTTGAAAACCTGAAAAATATGTATGCAGGTGATGTTGATTTCGGGGAAGCTTATGAAGCAGCCAAGAATCCAGTGCTCAGAGATAGGAGCCCGTGGATAGATTTCTTAATACAGGATGGATTGTTATTCAAAGGCAATCAATTGTGCATTCCAGACTTCTCTATGAGAGAGAATTTGGTGCGAGAAAAGCACAGCGGTGGACTAGCAGGTCATTTTGGGCATGACAAAACATTCGCCAAGCTGAGCGAATCGTATTTTTGGCCAGGTATGCGTGCAGACGTGAAGAGATTTGTTGACAGGTGTAGGATATGTCAACATGCAAAGGGCCGAAGGCAAAACGCAGGGTTATATCAACCGTTACCCATACCTGAGAGGACATGGGAAGCCATTAGCATGGACTTTGTGTTGGGGCTACCTAGAACACAATGAGGAGTTGATTCCATCTTTGTTGTGGTGGACGGATTCTCGAAGATGGTGCATTTCATTCCATGCCATAAGACGAGCGATGCAACCCACATCGCCAATTTATTTTTCAAAGAAATTGTAAGATTGCATGGATTGCCGAGGAGCATAGTCTCGGACAGGGATACGAAGTTCATAGGTCATTTTTGGAGGACGCTATGGAAGAAGTTGGGGACTGACTTAGCATTCAGTTCTTCTTACCATCCACAGACAGATGGGCAGACCGAAGTAGTCAACAGAAGCTTGGGGGATCTGTTGAGGAGTCTGGTGACGGAGCATCACAGCAGCTGGGATCAGATCCTACCGCAGGCAGAATTCGCGTACAACGATTCAGTGAATCGAAGTACAGGTAAGAGCCCATTTCAGATTTTATATGGGACACAGCCGAGAGGAGTATCTGAGATCAGGGAGTCAGAACAGGCTGAGACCAGCAACGCGAGAGCTGAAGAATTTGCTGAGGCAATGCAGGAACTTCACACACAGGTGAAGCAGCGGTTGCAGAAATCAAACCAGGAATACAAGCGCAGAGCCGATCAGAGGAAAAGACAGCTTCAATTTGAAGTTGGAGACATGGTTCTGGCACACTTGAGGAAAGAAAGGTTCCCAAGGGGAACATACAATAAACTCAAGATGAAAAAGATTGGGTCGTGCAAAATCCGGAAGAAATTTGGGGAAAATGCATATGAGGTTGAATTGCCAGAGGGCATTGGGATATCTCTGATTTTCAACATTTCGGATTTATACCCCTACAGGGCTGAAGAAGAAGGCACTGGAACTGAGGAACCAGTGATCCAGTGGCAGAAACAATTACCAGTGGCACAGAAGCCTCAGATGGAGTGTATACTGGATAGAAGACTAGGGAAGAAGACCAGGAGAAAGCAGTATTTTGAATACCTGGTGAAGTGGAAAGATCACCCAGTGGAGGATGCCAGCTGGGAGATAGAAGCAATAATTTTGAAACATGGGCAGACTGTGCAGGAGCTCATGAGCAGGAGCCCATGAAATCTTTTGAGCCGAGGAGTATGATGCAGGAGCATCCACAACATCCGCAATACATCATATGAGCCAGCGCGAGGAGAAAGAGAACGTACAGCTGGACAAGCCAACAAATCTTTTTGATTTTTAATTTCACCTTGGTTTTGTTGCGCCGCCGTTTACTAAAGGCATTCAAAGCTGAGCGCATCTGTAATATAGTGTAGATAAGGAGGCATTTAACAGTTTTTAATGCTGGTAGATAGGGTTAGCTGTAGATTAGACAGTTTCATCTTCCAGGAGGGAAAACGAATATAGGCACCCTCCTTGTGTAAATTGATAATAATCAAGCATTAACATTGAGAGGAGCAGAGAGAAGAACAAAGGACTTGTGAAGAACCTCCATGTACAAACATTGAATTAATAGGAAAGAGCTTTGAGTCAGTTTCATGGATGTTTTTGATCTCTGTGTCTTGTTGCTATTATGCTTGTGCATGTTTGCTTCTTTGTATGCTTATCTTTTATATGCTGCATATGTAATTGCGTATCAGGTTCGAAACCTGAGGGAATGAAGGGATGAGTTCCCATTGTTTCTCTATTTAGGCCAGGAGATTCCTGCATAGAGGCAGTCGAATCCCTCCGCATAGAGTGCGTCGAGGAGGCTAAACAGTTGAACTTTCATTCTCACTTCGTTCAGAGTGGGGTTGCGTATTCGAGCCGCGCAGGTGGGTGCAGGTCGAATTTGAGATCTCAGTAGCAAGTCTGAGAAGGGAAAGGTCGAGCTTTTGTGTGGGTGAGTGCGCAAACGGGCCAGAAGGCTTCATCACTTTGGAGGTGATTGAAGACCGATCACAGGGAGCGTGTTCGAAGAACCCTTGAAGGATTTCGAGCTAGTAAAAGCCCAGGAGGGATAGTCCCCTTGATTCATTGTGGGTTCGACCTCAGTGGAGGTCGCACAGGACGAAGGTGGCGGAGCAGAGGTCTTTTCATAGAGGAAGAGAATCGACGATTTGAATCATCGTGCATGCTCGTGAAGTCCCGAGGATCATTGGATCTGGGAGAAGGAGCGAGGCGGTTAACCCTCAGGCGCAGGGAGGATCATTAGTCATTGTCCATCGGCGAATCGGGGTTGGAGGGTGCAAGGATCACATGCACGTCAAAATCGCGAGGTGCGATCCCCCGATTTGATCTGAGCCGTCGATCGCTGGAGGAACAGGTGGCACAAATCCGAGACATCGGAGTTTCAGTATTCGGGGTTTCCAACAGCAGGGGACTTGGTATCGTGGATCCACGATCCGTGAAGTCCCAAAGACTAATGTGGCAGCGTGGGACCCGGAGGCATAGTAGAGTCCAGGTGGCGCATTCGCGAGGGATCGGGGTTTCGGCACTCGGAGGTTCGTGTTGCAGGAGGTGCGTGACGACACAACCGTCGATTTCCCGATAAGAAAATCCCTGACAAAGCGGGAGCGTTGACCGTTGACACCGCGGATCGGGGTTCGGGTTTTCATAGTGCACGAGAGGTGTACACAAGATTCGCGAGTCCGCGAAACCCGATTTCCCGAGTTCCTAAAGGGAAGATAGCCGAGAAGACTGTGGGTAAAGGACTCCCAAGGGAGTTGGAAGAGCTTGGACTCTTCGGGCCGAGAGTTTGTGAAGGTCCTGGTGGGAGCGATCGTGCTCGCTGAGGGGCAGGTTGCGTCAACATCCTCAATGGAGATGGTCAACCAACAGTTTAGTCAATCTTCGAACCAAAGGATTGGTCAAACCACTCAACCAAAAAGGTGATTTTTATGATGGAACTAAATTTTCTAACACACTCCACTCCTTGGAAATAAATTTTTGTCACGTGAAAAATATTTTCATTAAATACACACTGTATTGCATAAAAAATATTTTTGTGCAAAACACAGAAAATTCACCAAATCTTTAAGTTTTGGAAAACTCTTCAATTATATTGAATAAATTTTCTAATTCTTAACCAATATTCCTAGGAAATAATCTTGTGCCACATGATTATGGTTTTCATGTGAGACAGATTGTATCACACATAATAAATAATTTATACAATATACTAAAAAGTACATTTTTTCACGCTTAGCTGTTGATCGAGAATTATGAGAGGAACTAAATGAAACAAAGATCTATAAAATTAACACATATATATAGAGAGAAAAATAACAGAGATATAGTGGAACTTAAATTTCATTACATAAGAAATCTGTTGAAACTGTAAAATGCAGAATGAAAACAATATTGCTCGGATGGTGGTAATTAATCTCTAAGAAGAGATTTGGCAGCTATGCACATTAATATGATCACATTAAAATGAGTCCTCTAGTCATTTTTATCATCAACAAGTAAACATAAAACACTATACATCCAAAAACCTAAGACTAGGATATGAAGCGCCAAAATTCATGTGGGCCCCGATGGGGTAAGTTGGTACATCAACTTCATGGGGTCGTAACTTTTGCATACGATATCAATTTTAGGTGAACGATAGCCCATTGGAAAGGTATATCATAGGAATACACATTATTCCATCACAATTTGAGTTCATATATAGTGTGTCTATGACAAATAAAAACAACGTTGTTTAGGGCCTCAAAACAACCCCAAAATTTTAGGACCCGAAAAGATTGAAAAAAACTACCAAGATAAAAATTGTAACTACAAAGATGAAATTTGTATGTGAGCCATATGGAAGAGGTGGGTGGCCACAAAAATTTACCTCGATCAATCCTCCTTCCTTAGGAAGAAATGTTCTTCATTGCATTCAGTTCCCGCATCAGATAAGGAAACTTCTGCTTAATTTGGCCTCGGGTGAGCCATTTTTCTTGGTTTGGTTTGTCAGGATCTCTCTCATAGAGATTGGGTCCATATGGAGGTCTCATGTTGTTAGGAGTGTAGAATCATTGTTAGTGCAACAAGTGGAGGTTGGATGAGAGATTCAACGACACGGTTGGTGCTCCATGTCTTATACTTGATGTTGTGATGTAACTGTTGCAAGTATGTGGACCACTTCTAATGGAGGTCATTCTATAATTTTCCTTGTGTCCACATAAACTACAAAGGCTTATGATCAGTGTGGATTATTGTCTCCTTCCCAAAAATGTAATTCCTCCACTAGAGGTAGGATTGTACAATGGAGTAAATTTATTTTTCATAATTGGGGTACTTACAGACAGTATATGATAGTGTATCACTATTGTAGGCCATGGGATGTCCATCCTAAGTGGTGATTGCGCCCATAACATAGTGTGAACAATTTGTCTCAATATCAAAAGGTTGTTGCAGGTCGGGTTATGGGAGCACCGTGGTTGAGCACAAGCACTGCTTCAAATCATCAAACGCTTTATGTTGCGACTATCCCCACACAAATTTTTCCTTTCCACCGCACTTGGTCACTTGGCTAAGATCCCATGCAATGTGGGAGAACCTGAACATGAACCTGCGATATAAATTAGTAAGGCCTAAGAATATTTGAAAATTAATGAGTGTAGTCAAGGTTGGCCAGTCACGGATGACTTGGATCTTGGATAGATTGTCATGATCCCCATGCTCATCAACAATGTATCCTAGGTACTAGACCTTGTTCATGTCGAAGGAGAATTTTTCCAAATTTTCATATAGCTTGTGTTGTCGAAGAGTGTGCAAAACCTATTTAATGTGTTGTAAGTGTTTCGCCCAATTCTTGTTGAAGATGAGGATGTCATACAAATACACCACCACAAAATAAATGATTAAAGGCCACAATATATAATCCATCATCCTCATGAAATATTTTGGGGAATTTTTCAAGCCAAAGGGGATGTCCAACCATTCAAAAAGAACTTTTTTGGACTTGAAGGTAGTCTTCCATATATCGGTCTTCTCTACTGGGACCTGGTGGTATCCAGACTTCAGATCAATATTATTGAAGTATTTGGCCTCCTTGAGTTGGTCAAGGAGATCGTCAATTTAGGGAATCGGGTATGAGTTCATGACTATGATTTTATTTAGGGCCTGGTAATCAATGCATAGTCGTCAGGACCCATCTTTCTTCTATACAGGCTTAGGCGTGTGTTCCCCTTTTAAATAATCTCTTGGATCTGACACTTGTTTTTCTCATTTTCTGATAGAGAGAGGTGATATACTAGACCATTGGGTAAGGGTGCACCAGGGGTCCGATCGATTGAGTGCTTGACTTGACAATGAAGAGGTACCCAAGTGGGTGAGGATAATATGTCTTTGTATTCTTCCATGACCTTATCCACTTGATTTTATTTAATGGAGATACTTTTGATGGAGGTTATGGATATGGCTTCAACCTTCCACTCACTTTTAGCATGAACCATGAAAAATATAAACTTGTCGGTCTGCAATATGACTTTCCTGCATTGCTTGGCAAAGATCAAGGAAATGGCAGTAGATGGGACTACTTATGATATCTTGTATAATTTCATGTCCAAATTAATAACAACAATACGAGGCCTAGACTCATATACAACATGATGTTTCCATAAATAAGGTTGGAAAAAAGGAACATCACAAACTTCAAGGGGGGAAACATCACACAATACCTCATCTTTGAAGGGCTTGATGTCGTAGGCCAGGAGACATTGTTGGTTGACGCAAAGATCACTCCCTTGGCAGAGCCATCTAATGGTGTACAACTGTGAGTGTGGTGGTGTCTGAAGATACAACCGCTTGATGACCTCTATTGAAATGAGGTTCTTTTGGCTACCACTATCAACGATGAAGTGCATCGAAGTATCCTTCACTCATATCTGTGAATAAAGTAGGCCCTCACCTTCCTCTAGTTCATCAGGTTCATCGGGCTAGACCTTAGTGGTGGTCGTTGTTAACAAATATGATGTGTAGGGGTCAAAAAACTTTGTATTTGTATTATTTTGAGTCATAGGGTCTTTGAATCTTAGTCTTTGGGTTATATCTCATGTCATAACTCAAATTTTGATTTTTCCATAAGCATAGTCTTATTTTTAGTATTGGTTTAGAGCCTTGGTGTCATGCTATCATTTATCAACATGAAGGAAATAAGGGTCACATGGGTCACACTCTTGATCTAAAAAATCATCATCATGAAATGTCTTGTCTCAAAGGTGTGTACAATGTTCCATTATGTCATTTTCCAACGATTTAGATTTCAAGTCAGATGTCAGGTTTACTTGCTTCCAACTCACTTAAAAGTTCCCAGTGTACCAAGAAGTACTTTGTGCACTAATCTCTCTTCATTTAACATTGAAAATGTGTTAGAGGAGATCTAATATTCTTCAGTGCATTACATTCATTATGATTTTCAATATTATGTCAAGGAACAAACTCTAAGATTTTCCATTAAGCGCACTACTAGAATTTGAAAACTTGAGCTACAGACTGGCATTACGAACTGGCTGTAGTAGATTGTTAAAGATTGGATGTTTCCTTCTCAGTCCAAATCGAGTTCACAAAGCACCAACCTAAATTTAGAAAAACCAGGTACCCCTTTGATGATTGCATGTTGCTTAAATGGTCGATTAGTAATGTAAAGTTGTTGGGTACTATTCTGCACTGCAAACTATCATATTTTCAATGCGTTGCCAACTCTCTACATTTTGATAACCCACAATTATAGTGTTCTAAAACCCTGACCATTTTTCAAGATCATTATTTCACACGGTCATCCCACAACTTCCTATTTCAAACAAGTAATATTACTCACTTCTCATTATGCATTGCGAACTGTCTATTATAAACCTGTGCTGCAAACTGCCGTTGTAGACTGGCACTGTGAACCCTCTGTATTTTGATTGACCAAAACCCTTTTTAAATTTGAATTGGAAGGCCCAGGTTTTAACCATTCATTATATGTTCCATATCAGACATGGAAAGTCTTGCGATTCTTTCATAAAATCTAGTCCAAATTTCGCTGCAAACTGGCACTATGAAATCAACCTTTGGCACTGCAAACCCCCTGTTTACACATAATCATATATTTTTGCCTCTCTACAGTTTCACTCAGATTAAATTATTTTCCCTCTTATTATTCTCTACTTGTAACTTGATCAACTTCATACTATTGTTGTGTATGAGTTTTCAGATAGGTGAACCCTAAGTATGTCAGCTATGTAATCAAACCCTAAAAATACCTTTTTATTCTATATTCCTCACAATAAATGTCATAAGAGGCTACATGAGGTTTTTTAAGATAGTAATTATGGACAGTCAACAAATCAAGAAAATATATAAAGGGGGAGAGATAGTGAAAGTTTAACCACATGACATACAACTCATCAATTCTGAACCATTGTTCAAACAAGCTTTCTAGAGGTTGGGATGTCTCAATTGTTTCCAGAAAATATAGAGAGGACATCCTAAAGTAGCCAATGAGTTTTCACTAAATTTAAATGGGACAAAGACTAAGGTGGGGATGATGGATTTTGAAGTATCTAATCATTCTATATTTGTAGCAATACATATACTTGAATGTGGTGAGAAGTGGTTTAAAGACATGTCTTTAAACTCTTCTTTCTACAAAGAATTCTCTAAACCTAAATATCAAGGAGACAACCTATCCAAAGGAGTTCCTATAAGTCACATGATAGAATGTTTTGACAAGATGCTCAGGGTAATCCAAAGGTACCTCACATGTGAAGGAAGGTTCCATATCATATATCAATACCACATCAGATTAATACTACATTTCACTGGGAAAGAATCCATGAACGTTCTATTTTACCTTTTCAGGAGTATTGGCAAGATGTCAGATAGAGTCCAAGGTAAGTCCAAGAAGTGGACACCCATGTTCTTCACTCTGGTTTAACCAAGATGTTAGTAATGGAATATTTAAAGAAGACTAACACTGACTGGGAAAATTTCCTAGTTGCATCACATTTCTAGTTAGATATTTCTCCTACACCACAGTTGAAAAGAAAAACTCCTACCTCTGTTGAAAAAGTTGTGCATTCATATTCAAGAAAGAAGAGGAGGGTGAATAGGAGTGACAAATATTTCTAGGCTTCTGATAAAGTAGAAGAAGGTGGTCACTCATAACCTCCTGACAGAGAAGTTTAACCTATGGCATAACCTACTCCTATGGAAATATCTTCAAGAAAATAAAGGAGCTTAAAAGGCAAAAATCTTGTCTTTTCCTTACTAGTTGTTGTAGAAAAAATCAAACCTAGAAGAAATTTTACTAGGTCAGAAGCCAAATAGCATGTTCCCATAAAGGATGGTACAACAGAGACTTCATTTCAGAAAAATTACAAATTTCAGTCTTCCAAGCATCCCATAGAGTTTACTGATATCAACACTCCCCATCATGAAAGTAACCCTACTTTCACAAGACTCAGAAGGCAACTTAAGGATGAAAAAACTGAAATTGACAAGTTTGAAAAGGAAGATTTGGAATCCTGAATCAAGATAAAGGATATGCTAGATCTATATGAGGAGACTATTGATAAATAAAATTTCATGGCTAAAAGGTCTTTCCCCCTTCACAGGCAACTCAATAATGTATATAGGAATAAGAGATCCTGCCAAGCTAAAATCAGAAAATTAAAAGCAGAGTTACAACCTTTCAGAGAAGAAGTGGAAAAAAGGAACTTAGATATGTTAACTAAGGTGGCTACCAGAAGCAGTACCAAAACCAAAAGATGAATACAAGATGATCTTCCACATCAACATCATTTGTTTCATGGTTTATTGTTTTTCATACAGTTACAACACTAAGTGATGATTTTGGATTTTGAGTTAAACTTAGCATATGTTTTATGTTTTCTCCAAGGTTACTTCATGTTGTAATAGGTTTACATCATTTATGGAAGGTCTATTCCACTTCTGGTACAAGTTTTAAATATCTAAATCTGTTTGCAAAAAAAACATGATGCTACAATAAATTTTGCAACGCCTAGACTCATTGGCGCTGCGAACTAGGTATTTTAGGAAAGTTTGTAGTGCTACATTGCGAACTAAAATTTATGAAGATTTTGGAGGCGAGGGAGATTTCTAGGTGTCAAGGTGAGCTCGTACCAACATTCAAAGGTTCATTTTCACATTATAAGGCCACCTACCTCAAGGAGATGCATGCATTAAATCCACATCATCATTTGTTAAGGACTTGTTCTATATGTTTCCAACATTTCCCTACAAAATAACATTTTTCTTATTTCTTGTTGTACACCTATTGCCACGCTTACCTTAGGCATGGAATCCTATGAGGAAGTTAAGGGGTGAGTAGTAAAGTGTTATTTTTATGTTTTTGTTAGTTAAGAAATATTGTAACTTGATAGGAGGTTCAAATGGTTGAAGACAAAACTCTTATCTTTAGTCTCTTATTGTAACAGAGTTTTCTTGATGTATGGATCAGATTCAAGAAATATTTAATGGTGAAAATTAATATTTATCCTATTTTCATCTTTTTTCTATCTCACTTTGATATTAATATTTGGTGAAGGATTCATCACGATGTTTGTTTATGTATTCTAGTAAATGATTTATTATGGTATTTTATGCAAATTGATCACACTGATTTTCTCTTTGGATTAAGAAGTTCTTATTCAAATGAATTTTCTTCCATATGTGTTCCAGAAATACCTGATGTAAATCGACACACATATTTGAATTTCCTTTTTAAAGTCTTATATCATTCATTTATATCTTTAACCACTGATCTGAAGCCATTGAAAGCCTTGCTTGTTGGTGTGTATTTCATGGGGGGTTTTGTGATTGACATTACAAAATGAATTTCACATCCATTTTCCACACTCTTTAAAAAATTATTATTAACATTTTGATGGGTATTGGGCTTACATCTACAACAGTCTAGGTCTGAATTCTAGTGCTAACATTTTGGTGTCGTTGTCAGGGAACAAATTGAATATATTTCCTAGGGTTGTACGCCAAAGAAACTATTGATTTTGTTGGTGTAAAAAAATAAGTAAACAAAAAGACTGCATAGTGCACCTGGTGACTCCAAAGTTCATTTTTGGATCCCAATAGTAGGCACACGAGGTATAAACCACAGTCACCTCTAGCTACACCTGAACCTGATCCAGAAAAAAACATAAATAAGGGAAAATATTTGCAAGGAGCCTCCTCTTGTAAATTTTTAGGTACTTATGGAAACCTACCTAACTTTGTTTTCCATACACCATTTGTTTTTTATCATGTTTCTCATTTACCTGTTGTTGAAGCTCTTGTAAATTCATAACTAGGATATTTTCTTGTAGAATACTCAACTTTTTCTTCTGAGTTGAAAGAAGAAAACTTGGAAAGTTTTAATTTTCTTGCATCCCCTGAAATTGTAAAGTGGTTTAGACTTTAAAGTTTGGAATATTTCCCTCTTCTAGGTTCTCCTTCTCCCCATTATTTTAAATTTCCTATAAATAAAGAGGAAGGAACCTCAGTTTCTATTGAGATCCCCCCAACTTCATCCAAGTCCCAACCAACTTCTGTTAAATATGAATTTTCTCTAACTTATACTCCTTTTTCAAAACTACTCGTTATACATATTACATCTTTGTCTATTAAGTCACCTTCTACTTCTCCTAAAATTCAGAGTCATCCTTTTCCAAATCAAATGGCATGGATTAATACTCCTCGGAATAGAATGGATGTCAATGTGGCTGCTAGGTATGCTCCATTAGTTCTTCCTCAATCCATGAATGCTCTTCCAATAGGATATCACCTTAAGTACATGCATAAATTCACAAGAGTGGAATATATCATTGTAGAAGAATACCTTTATGCATTTTATAGTTATGCATATAATTTGAATATTGAAGATGAAGATGTTTAGATGAGGGTTTTTGTGCAAAGTCTAGATGTAGAAGCTAGGAAGTGGTTTAGAAGTTTATCTCCTGGATCAATAGATGGAACTAAACCCCTAGATGATGCCTTTTTAAGACATTGGGGTGACAAAAAGGACTTCTTATATTACATTACATAATTTGGGGCCCTTAAAAGGAAAGAGGGTGAATCAATGTCATATTTTTCAAAAAGATTTAACAAGATGTATAACAAAAATCCTACTGAGATTAAGCCCACTAAAACTTCTGCTAAAATAAAATATGCAAGTTCTTTTGACCCAGAATTATATATTTTTTTGAGAGAAGAAGTTCTACAACATTGGCCCATATACAAGATGATGCTCTAGAAGTTGAATAAAACATATTGGATGCAGATAAGTTGAGGGGAAAATATGATAGAGATAGAAAAACACAAAAAGAAGAAGCCGTGTCTTCAGATGCTTCAAGAATTAATCCCCAATTTTATGAATTGACTAAGTTGGTTAAGTCACATTCTACAGAATTGGAAATATTAAAACTTGAAGGGAAACAAACAAATAAAAACACTCAAGATTTTGGAAACATAAATAATTTCAGAAGATAAAAAAATATACCTCAAATTCTATACAGAGATTAGAGATATAAATAGGATCAAAAGGTTCAAACTCTTCTATAGAACAATTTGGTTGATGATGAAGAAGGAAATGGAAATAATGAAGAAGCAAATAAAAAAAGTCATTGCTTAGGGGACTCAATTGCTTCCCTCATTATCCCAAGATTATTATGAAGAATCTTTAATGAGAAATCAAATGAATGAGTTAATTAAAGAATAAAAAGTAAATGAAACTAAAAAAAAGTACAATTTGAGGTTAAAACAAAAGGAGGGAAAACCAAGTACATCTAATAAACCTAAAAAAATAGATACCCCTCCCAAAACAATGTCTACACCAAATAAAGAAACCGGAGAACAAAAAAATCAGCCCATCATTAAGGCTCTTGTTCAAGAGACAAAGAAAATTTTGAAATCCCAGTCCTATTTTAATTTTGAGAATGAAATACATAAAATCAAGACTCTTGTCCCATTCCTAATGTTGATGAAAAATAAAGACCAATAAATCTATTTCAAAAATTTTGCATCTAGAATATTTTTCTCCTTCAACAGACTCAGTTAACTTGTAGGATAAGAAACCGGCAGTTATATTGGGGCCACTGGTAGAAGAAAAAGATGACTCCTCTCCTCCCTTTTACACTTCTTTGAATGTGCATGATAAAATCTTGCACAATTGTCTTATGGACTCAGGAAAATCTCACAACTTGAAGCCTAAGGATGTTATGGATGAATTGGGTCTGGAAATTACTAAAGAATATCATGATTTGTATTACTTTGACTTAAGAAAATTAAAATGTCTTGGAGTTATTAAATATCTAGTTCTCACTCTTTTTAAACTACCTATGAAGAGCATAGTCATCAATATTGTAGTTTCATATGTTCCTCCCAAATTTGGGACATTGTTTTATAGATCATGGATCAAGAGGTTAGGAGGGACATTGGAAATGGATGTTTCTTATGCTACCATACCATTCTTTGGGGGTGAACACATAAGGTTGTATAGAAAATCACAACTTGCATATATCATAAGGGATGAAGGAAATCCAACAAACCATCCCATATATGTTGTTGATATTGATCTAGGATCTAGCATTTTCCATATTACTGATTTTCCTTTGTCACCATTGGAAATAAAAAATCAATCACCTACAACATGTGAGACAACTAGACAAGGTTCTCAAACATGGAAAAAGTATTTTGATGGTGTATCTTCCAAGGATAGTCCTGGTGCTGGAGTAGTGTTCATTTATCCTTCTTAGGAATTCATAACCTTGTCCTTCAAACTAGAATTTTAAACCACAAAAAACATAGCAGAATGTGAAGCCTTATTTTGGGGGCTTAGAGCTACAAAGGACATGAAAATTGAAGAATTATCAGTTTTGGGAGATGCAGAGCTGATTGTGTATCAAGTCAAGAACATCTATCAAGAAAAGCATCCAATACTAAAATATTATAGGAATGAGTTTTGGGACGTTGTTGATAATTTCTTTTTAGCATTCAACATATATTTTGTTCCCAGGGAGGCTAATACATTAGTTGATTCCTTAGTTGTTTCTTCCCGTAATTTTAAAATCCCACTAGCTACAAAGACTAAGTATGAATTTGAGGTGAAATATAGACCTCCTATACCTGATAATGTCAAGCGTTGGAAGGTTTTTTAATATGATCAAGAAATAAAGAGGCTTTGGAAACCATATATTTATTTTTTTCCATTCATATTGACCGAGATTCAGATGATGATAAAAAAATGCATGCTGATAAATTTATGAACAAGATTGTAGATCACAAAATTGTTCAGTTGCCTAGAAATCACATTCCTAAAGGATCGGTTCCGTTGGAGATATTGTTTGTTAAAAATGAAGTGGATTTGAAAGTGAGTGGTTCTAATGAAAATGTAGATCTGATAGAATGTAATCTTGGCAGTGAAGAGGAACCAAAATATGTCAAATTGTCTAGTAGTTTGTCAAAAAATCAAAGGGATGAATATATCAAATTGTTGAAAGAATTTGTTGATGTTTTTGCATGGAAGTATAAAGAGTTGGAAACTTATGATACTAGCATCAGTGAGAATAGAATACATTTGAAATATGACACCAAACCTTTCAGAAAAAACTCAAGAAAATCAACCCTATGTTATTGCCTATTATGGAGAAAGAGGTAAAAAAATTACTTGATGCCCAGGTCATTATACCTATGAGGTATTCTGATTGGAAATCTAATTTGGTCCCTGTCAGAAAGAAGAATGGTGATATCAAGATTTGTGTTGACTTCAAAATCTTAAATAGGTGTTCCAGAAAACAAAACTACCCGTTACCTAAAATGGAGGATATCTTGCAAAGGGTGACATGATTAGTCAGGATGTCAATGATTGATGGGTTTTCGGGATACAAACATATCTGTGTGTTACAAGAGGACAGAGAAAATACATCATTTACCACTCCTTGGGTTACATTCATGTATTCCAAGATTCCTTTCGGTCTCATGAATGCAAGGGAAACTTTCCAACGTGCAATAGAAATTGCACTTATTGGAGAGAAAGACAAGTTTGTGGTTATCTACTTGGATGATATCACCATGTTTTCCCAGTCTAGTCTAGAGAATTACCAACATTTAGAGAAGGTGTTTCTGAAGTGCATAAAATATGGGTTGTCACTTAATACCAAGAAGTCTTTGTTTTCCATGCAGGAAGGTAAGCATATAGGACATACTATCTCAGCTGAAGGAGTAAAAATTGACCCAAATTGAGTAGAGGCTATAAAAACACATTCTCTCCCAAGGTCCAAGAAATAAATTCATCATTTCTTAGGTAAAATAAAATTATTGAGGATATTTTTGTCTAACTTTGTTGAGTTAGTGAAATTCATCACAACCATGTTGAGAAAAGGGAATGAATTAAAATGGACACTAGAAGCTAGGAGTTATTTTGAGAAAATAAAACAAGCATTAGTTGAAGCTCTTGTTTTAATCAATCCTGACTACTTTAAGGATTTTTTTGTTTTTTCCTTTTACTCAAATGATACATTAGTTGTTGTCCTTCTTCAGAAGAATTCAGATGGAATGGAGCAGCCTATTTCTTTTTTCATTAGGGCTTTGAGAGATGTTGAAGTCATATATGATATCATGGAGAAACAATCTTATGCTTTGGTCAAGTCCCTGAAATATTTTAGGGTATATGATTTTCATTCAAAAATTATTGCTTATGTCCCTTCAAGCTCTGTAAAAGAAATTTTGATTCAACTTGATATAGATGGGAAAAGAAGTAAGTGGATTACTAATATTTTGGAGTTTGATCTTGACATGAAACCCACCAAGCTGGTAAAATGCCAAGGTTTATATTCATTGTTAGCTGAATCAAATTCTAAGGCATTGGGAGTTAATTTCATGAATGCTAATTATGTAAATCAGAAAACTAATATTCCTAACACCTTACAAATCAGCTCAAAATTGGAAGAATGAAGTTGGTACAAGGACCTCATCTATTTATTGCAAAATTTGCAGCCTCCCACTAGACATGAGAAGACTAAAGTGATGGATTTGAAGCTTAAAGCAATCAAGTATTGCATTGTTTATCAAATTCTATATTGGAAAGATCATGTAGGGGTCCTTTTAGGATGTTTGGATCCAAAAGAGACAAAAAAAACTATGACTTAATTTTTTAAGAGTCTATCTGGAGGTCATCACTTTTGGAGGACTAAAAAATACAAGATACGTAGAGATGGGTAGTTTTGTACTAGATTATTCATTGATGTGTGTGAAAAGATCGGGACTTGTGACAAATGTTAGAAATTCTCAAGATAAAAACAACTCAAATCTTTTCCTCTGAAACCCATAGTGGTATGTGTCCCTTTCCAGCAGTGGGGGAAATAATTTATTGGAGAAATCCATCCAACTTCAAGTGGCCAACACCATTGGACTCTAACTGCTACTATCTAGTTTACCAAGTGGATAGAATCCATTCCTTCCATAAATTCAACACACAAAGCAATTATTGGTTTCCTGAAAAATATTCTTTCAAGATTTGGTTGTCCCCATAAGATTGTTACTGATAATGCTACAACCTTTAAAGTCGAGCCTTTGGTGAATTTTTGTGAAAAAAATGGTATTCAACTTATCCAATCCACCCCATATTACTCTCAGGGTAATGGCTTGGCATAATCCTCCAACAAAATCTCAATGAACATCATCAAAAAACTGTTGGAAGATAATAAGAAATAATGGGATTTGTTATCACTCCAAGAAATCACTCCTTGACTATAGAAGGGTGTAAGCTTGGTAACTTTATTTATAATTGATTTTATGTGTTGATTGGATCAAATGGGATAACTTAACCAACTGGTTCACTCGTAAGACACTTAAATATATATAACTAGGTAAGACAATGCTTTCAAGAGTTAAAAATCAGATGAATAAATGAACTTGGTGGGTGAAGAAGACTATATTTATCAACCATACCATATACATGATGGGTTGAATAAAAATAGTACAGATTAATATTCAATCAGTTTATGAATTGACAAGGTGAGATGACAGTCACCATCAATTAGACAAACTTAAACATAAAAAGTGACCCGATCATAAGCACAAAAAGTATAAGAGAATGGAAATCTGATATTAACAGAGAAAGAAGCTTGTGTATCTGTATTATATCCAAAAAGAGTCTATTAAAAAATAATATAGTGTAGTCTCCCAGAATCCCCCCCCCCCCATTTATCATCTACAGAATCACAGGATTTATAGCCTTTATAAATTAGTTCAGGATCCTATAAAATTGGACCATACATCCATTTAATAGAGAAAAATCAAATAATATGATATATAGGATCTAATCAAGTCATCTTCTGCAAACTTTGACAGCTCCAACAGGTCTTCATAAGATGATGTATCAAGTCAAAATGCCACTTGGTCAAAAATACAATTTTAGCCAAAAATAGGCAGCATACTTGGTTTTTTCCTCCTCCTTGATGCCTCAAAAACTGGAACAGAAAGGTGATTTGGATGCCTTAAATTATTATCTTGGAATAGAAACCCCCTTTGTCCCATTTGGAACGAAAAAATGGATATTTGTGCAAAAAGAAGCTCAATCTACCAATCCCTGCACTTTCGTGAGCTTGTGTGCCTGAAACAGAGTAGGATAAGCTGTCGAAAGTCTAGGGTTTTGACAACTAATTGTACCTTTGTGAACCCTGATAAGATACTGAAAATTATGGAAATATTCCTCTCAAAGATTCACCTATATCTCTCAAATAAAAACATATTTTGCAAAACGGAGAGATTCTTTTGAACATTGGTTTTTTCAAAGAAAAAACCTCTCTCAATTCTTGGAGATTCGTTTTCATTTTCCTGGGATATTCATTTCAAAAACATGTGTCAAACAGGGAAATTCTGAAATCTGAAAATTAGGGCTTAGAGACGAATTTGATTCTCTTAATATATGGCACCTGTAGGAAAATTGAGAGAGGTTATTGTTCTTTGAGGTGTTATTAACAAAATCCTTCGCCCTTTTCTTAAAATTATTCTCCATTCGCTCAGAATCATCATTTGAAAATGATGACTCAACGTAGTAAAAACATACTCTTCTACACTTTCGACAACTCATTTTCCCTTGAAAATCTGATTTAGCTGCCGAAAGCCCTGACTTTCGGCAGCTCACAACACTGTAAAATTACCATTTAGTTGTTGAAAGCTAAAATTTACTTTTGGTCTATTTTATGAGGTGAAATCCTCATTTTATTGAATTGATATGATTATAATCCTTTCTCAAAGACTTTATGACTTTCAAACCTAAAAATAAATATTCTACCTATAGCTCCTCTTATCATGTGATTTGGAAATAATTTTCAAGTCATTTTTTATCGCTAACATATGGCTCCAACTGGGATAGATACCTCCCTGTGAGGTTTCCAAGAACCACATATCTAATGCCTTTCCTAGAGAATAAAAACTGAACTTAATGCCAAGTATTCCATTGGGCATGGAATCAGTATTTCATTGGGCATGGAGTCAACGATTCACCTCTTTCTGAAAATATTTCATGACCTGTATATATGATGCCTATAAATATTCAAGATTACCTTTATTCACACAAAATAACTGATACATCTTCTACAAAATGGAGAAAAGAAATGCTCAAGCAACAAGCTTATTTCCTACCCTACTCTACTCTAACCAGTTCTGCAATTGGTTAAGTGAACGTTGATTTCCATAGAAGCCATCCAAGCAGCTTTAATACTTAAATATTCCAATCTTTCTAACTGATCAATAGCTAATATTTGAAATGTAACAACAGTGATAAAAAGTCATTTACAAAACAAAACTCAATAGGAAACATGTGGAAGCCAAAGAAGTCCAAAACTTTCAAGTTTCCTGAAATATATGATTCAATGAACGTTGCCACTGAATCTTTGAAATAGAGATCAGAAACATACTAGTCTTCGAGAAACAAATGCACATCTATGGTAGCTTCTCTATTGGAAGATTGATTATCTTCTTGTTTTCTTGTGATCAGAGATTGATCATCAATCATTGTAACTTCCTCCTCAGACAAATGCACAAAAGATAATGGTAGAACAGATTTTACATCATATGAATTTTGATCAACTAAAAACATGTAGTTTCCTATACAATCATTGGTTAGCATAGGCTCTTCCTGATTTGCAAACTGGTCATAAAATTCAAAATCATACCTGTCTCTAGAGTACTCTACACATACTGAAGAATCTGATTCTGAATCTGAAATATACACACCTTCAGGTTGTTGTTCTATATTGTTTTCATACTCACTTCTTTCTTGCCCTAAAATGTACTGGCATTCTGTTGGCTCAAGTAGATGCATATTTTCAAACTCAACTTGCTCTTGAATCCTCCTGGAAACAGTGATGTTCTCCTCCACCTCTAAAGCGCTTTCAAACAAACTTCTTAACAACAAAGAATTTCTTTCTAGGGAGAAGAAGGGCAAGTTCTAAATATAACCCCATAACATAATGAATCGTGGCATCTTTTTCTGTAGGCTGAATTTCTAAAGGCATACCATGGTAAATGCTATAAAATCTTCGATTGAAATCAAGCAAGGTTTCATTCTATTCTTTCTTCAAAGCATAGAAATCAATAAGATATAAATCTAGTGATTTGTGATGACCCCAATAATTCATAAAAACATTGGAGAACTGTTGGCAGCCAATACAATTTTTTCTATTGCCCTCTAAGCTGCCTACACCTGCGTCTTCTAAACTTCAAATTGTCGTCACATTTTGCAAATTAACGATATTTTCATTTCATGCGACGTTTGAAAATTGGTTTCGATTTATTTTTCACGACTGAAAGCGTGAAAACTCCTCCATCGATATATTAATTGTCATGAGCTTCTCATCGATATTCTGATTGGTACTTACCTTTGGTTTATTATTATGTGGTTGAGGAGATTTTTCAAACTGTGACATTCTTGCTTTGATTGCACAACCTGGTTATTATTTGATTGATAAGGTATTGAGCATGTGAATTTATGAGTTATACTTGATTTCATAAGAGTTATGGTTGATTATGTTTCGATCCTTACTATTATAAGCTCTTGGCCTATCGATTTTATGAAATCTCTTATCATGTTTTATAAACTTTGATTATGCAACAAGTGCATGGGTAACATATGAGTTTGATTTTATATTGAATGGCAATGGTTTGAAGTTTCACAATGGCGCATTGATTAAACTTTTTGATTTTTATTTTATGGTTTGAATTATTACTTGGCGTATGATTAATTTGTGGGTTTAATTTTACGTTAAACATTCATGGTTTCAAACCATAGTTTGGCGCATTGGTATATTATCATTCACCGTTTAAATCTTGGGATGGCCGAACATTTTGGTTCGTGTTATGATTGATTGAACAGGGATGGTACTGTGCCATTAATGTTTTGCATGGAGGTGAACTAACCCACCACCTTCGCACGTGCATATTGATTTTCCTCCGCATTCATCATTCTCAACTGTTGGCCTAAGCGATTTTTCTCCTGTGTGTTTATCCAAACCCTACCATGAGCCCGCACCATGGCTCCAGTCGTGAGGGATGAACCCAATGGCTGCCAGGCATTCTTAATGTTTGATGGTGCTTACAGTGACCTTGAGGAATTCAGATGGCTCCCGTTCATACGAAAGTTTGATGGTTATAACCCTAACGTGGCTCGGGAATTTGCATTAACCTTCGATGTCTGCCGAGCCAAGGTTGGGGATGTGCAGTTGAAAATTGATGAGAAGTTTCTCAGTTTGGCTACTGGTCTGCCTGCTGTCGGACAGAGGTGGTCGAAAAATTGTAAAGTGGAGAATGTCCCATGGACATTACTCTTCCAGTCACGAAGAGTGAGTTCTTGTGACAAGGTTCTGCTTACAAACATGCTAAAGCAGCGCTAGCACGACTTGTTGATGGTAACCAAGCAATTCATTACCTGCGAGGGAAGGTATGGTTTTGTGTTCTTGTATCACCTTCGGCTACTGATGGTTTTCATAGGTTACGAGCTTAATATGCCTCACTACTTGCATAGGAGTCTGTTTAAAATGTCCAAAAGGTACAAACGAAACCAGGCCTATGGCAGTCTATTTCATTTTGGGTTAATTAAAATGCTTGTGGTCTATCATTTGGGATTACGTCGGGACTGTTGGAATGATTTTCTTCAACGCAATAATTTTGAGGACTCAAGCCCACCACAGGCTGACAAACCTGTGGTGAGCGAGAGAAAGTTAGTACCCCCTGTCCCTTACAGTGTTGTGCTACCCAAACCCCTTGATCTACCCAATTCTGTGACCACAGATGTGGAAAATGTCAAACCCGTGGCAAAAAAGCCCAAAACCAAACCCAATGCGAATTCTAAAGGCAAGAAGAATGCTCTATTAATATCTCGCATGGCAAGAAACAAACCTAAATCCCCTGTCAACCTTGACCCTATTATGGTAAGTGAAGACTCCGACTCAGAGATTGAACGCTACCTAGCAAGCGAGTATCCCTATTCTGAAGGCCTATGTGATAAACCCGCATATGATTTTGTGAAGAACCTACCACCGTATTTTCCAAATGATCCAAATTATCTCGGCGTCAAAATTCCCAGTGAAACCCCTGGTAACTCGTCGAAACCCCCTCCTGTTCTATCTCAACCAGCAGCTCCATCATGTGATCAGTGTGGCGTATGGTTGGAAAGGTATTACATTGATGTGCCAATGCTGCAATCCAGAATTCATGCTCTGGAGGATCAAGTTGCAAGGCTATCTAGTCAACAGGGTAAAATGCCATCTACTGATAAGAAGCAGCGAACAACTGGTTTGATTTTGTTCAAGAACGTGGAGTCGGCAACAACATTCGTCAATTCAAAATTGGCGTAGGTAGATCAACCTCACTGGTATGAATTTCACCTATTTATATGACATGATCATAAACTCTGTTATATCGTGGATCTGCTCTGTTGCATAAGCATGCACTTTTATATATATTTTTGTTTTGATAAATCAATTTTCATTATCGTTTAAATTTCGATTGGATTTGGTTTTGATTCGATTGATCGTAGGATAGATTTGATTGTTTCGATTTGGTTTGAACTGAATACTCTGTCGATTATTGAAGTTGTCAATATTTTCTAAACACAGGTCGTTGTTGGTATATCAATTTCAAACACAGTTAATATTTCATTTCTAATTGGTCATATACGATATGTTTGGTAAATTATGGTTAACTGTTGTATATTCCATGTCTTCTTGACCAATTCGTATACCATTCTGTGGATGCATGACTAAATTGCGAGTAGATTCGAATCATGACTGTTATATCCAACCTATCGATTCACATAGTTTGACCGTATGATCAGTGTGATTCATATATCATTTAATTTTGATTTGGGAATGAAATTGATTATGCCTAATATTACGATGTGTTTTTATTTTTAGCTCAGTCACAATTTGATTTGATTATTGCCCAGTTTATGGTTATCACTGCTTTGAAGGTTACGATCATTATGTGATCCTGTCTGATTTACTATATAAACACTCAGCGACCGAAGACTATGGCAAAGTTTGTGGATACTATTATGCATATTTCGTTTTGATTATAATCGTAACAGTTTGATATTTGATGAACGCAATGCGAATTTTATGCACAGCTGTAACCAATCGATTTTGATTGTGTTCGATTGTAACTATATCGATTTTGGATATGATGCGTTTTACTTGTAATTTCATTTGGATATGAAACAATGTGGTTATTATTTGACCCGATTCTATGGCAACTAAAAACAGAGCATTCTTATCCTGTTTCGATTGCATCCTTTTCGATTTGATTTAATTTGAATGATAAATTTGTTTGAACTATTAGTAATTCGATTTTCATGTTTATTAAAAGAAAATTAAATTGGATTGTTTTAAAAAGATTTCATTTGATTTCTATCTGATTCTATATGTTATTTTAGACTAGCTACATAATCAAATGATTCTGTAGCTAAGTTTGTAGAATCAATTTTTTATTGTTTTGTTATTGAAATATCCTTCTAATTTGATGTTTGTGTTCTATTGCAGGTAAATTCGATTTGCAATTGAGTTGTTGAGCAGTTAGGGGATGTTTCAAAGATTTTACTTGCATTTTATTTTCTTAGTTTAGGAGATTTTGGGATTTTTCCCTCATTATGTAAAACTGTTTGATAATTATCCACAAGGATGTTTTACCCTGTGGAGAAACTTATATATACTTATGATTTTTGTAATAATGTTCATTCTCATTCGTGGGAGAATAAGGATATGGAGTTATAATACAAACTGGAGCAGAATTGATGTTTTGTCACAGCTTTAGCTTCTCAATATATCAACATTTTGTTTCATGTTTTGTATATCACTTTGTTTATGGTTTATGACTACTTTAGCTATCTAAATCATGTGCAAATGATATAATTTTGATCACTATTATCCATATCTTGTTTCTTCCAAAGAGATAAAAGACATAACAATTGTTAATTCAGTTTGTGAATGACAGGTTTATCTTCTTCATAGATTGAATTGTTATATATAAGTTTTTGCATAACAGGTTTCCCTTATTGCAGGAATTTATAATCATAAGATTGTTATGATTTTCTTTTATGTCTTGTTTG
>ML778111.1:177740-189062 GCA_009831015.1 Picea engelmannii | reverse complement strand
AGCTTAGAAGTCAGCATACACAGGGCAGACTTGGAGCGTTTCCAGGTCAATTAGTTTGTTGTTTACTGTTTTCATTAAGTAGTTTAATTTAGATATAATCTTAATTAGATTTATATTAGATTGTTTAATTTCAGTAAAATATATTAGATTGTTTAATTTTAGTAATGTTCATTTCTTTTTCATAAAATATAAAAAATCAAAAAGATTCTTGGCTATCTTAGGGCAGAAAGCACATGAGTTTTGCAGGTTTTAATTAAATATGTAGGCTGTTTATAGTGTACATTTGTGAATAAGTAATATTGCAGTTGATAATTAGATAGTTGATTTGAGTTATTACAATAGTAATTAGCGGATTGTATGTAATAGTTAGAATAGTTATATTTAGTTTTAGTTTAATTTCAGTTTGTTTTATTAGTTTTATTTAGTTTAGTTTGTTTAGATTACTTAGCTCAGATCAATTCTCTCTTTGGTTTTCATAGGAGACCTTAGAGCGGCCAACATAGCCGTTAAACTCATCAGGGTGGTCCATTCCAAACGGCTTGGGTTATTTAGACAACCCTGGACCCGTTCCACTCTCCTAGTTGACGGACGGTCAATTTCGTCCGTCAACAAATGGCGCTAGAAGGAGGGATGAACTTAATTAATGGCATGAGGCGGTCGCAGGACTCCTCCTCCACCTAATCGCACCCCTATAGTGACTAGAGGTCGTTCACAAGATAATATCCCCCCTCAAACAACAACTACTTCAACCGAAGATCCGCAGATCACAGTTGAGCCAGCAACCCCTAATCCTACAGGTGGTGATCCCCAAAAGATCGTTTGTCAATCTCTTATCAAAACACATAGTGCCTTAGCTAGTCTTAGGTGACCAAACCGCCCGTGGGGTCAACCTTTAGACTTCTCTGATATTAGAGAACAGTTAGGTGAGATAGACCTCACTGTGAATCCTACAGATCCAAACACAAATCCTGCTGCAGGAGGATCTGGGATACCTCCTTCACCACCTCCTTCATCTCCTTCCTCTTTTGGAGGAGATTCCTCTTCTGACGAAGGTAATCCACCTTCTCAGCCTTCCACACCCAATTCCCCAATGGAAAATCAGAAAAACCCTACTAGACCCTGGTTGGACCAGGATGTTGTAGTTGTACCTGGACCCCAGCACCCTTTACCTAAGAACCCGGAGAAATGGCTTCCTAAGTTTGATCCTGATTCAAAACAAATAGCTGAAGATCATATCAAAAAATTTATGTTGGCCATCAGACTCTGTAATGTTGAACACGAAGATGTCGTCTGTAGGTTGTTCCCTTACACCTTTGAGGGTAATGCATCGACTTGGTACTTTGCCCAATGGCCTCATACTATAGTGTATTGGGAAAAGTTTGAGTCATGCTTTTTGGAAAAATTCAGAGATGGAAAACCTCTGGAAGTTTTAGTCATGGATCTTTCAAGATTAAAAATTAACTCGAAAGAAAAAGTTAAAGATTTTAATCAAATATTTTTAACACTTAAGAATAGAATCCCTGCAGACTCTATGCTTGCTGAGAGTCTTGTAATAGCTTACTACACTAAAGCTTTACATCAAAGTGTAGCTATTTGGGTGAAAAGATCTAAAAAGGCCACGTTGTTAGAAGCCTTTGAAGAGGCTACTCAGATTGAAAAATATATACTCAGCCTTAAAGATTCTTCTAACAACGAAACTGAAACTGTTTCTTCTTCCAAAAAGAAGATTGAAATTCTCCCCAGACCTACACAAAACAAAACACAACCTGAAAACTCTGATTTAGAAAATTTAACCAAAGTTGTACAAAAATTGTCTAATCAAGTCATAGATTTAAAAAGGTCAACTGAAGAAGCCTCTTCGAGTAAAGGACCCTACAAACCTCCTTTCCGAAGGCCTTTTCAAACCAACCGGTCTAATCCAAATCCCGAAGGTTTGAACCTAGAAAGTTTGCAATGTGTTCTCCAGACAATTCTAGGAGCCCAGGATGACTTGATCCCTCCTGATATTCCTCAAGAGGAAGTTGAGCAGGAAACCATTCAAGAATAAGAGTCTTCTCCAAATATTTTTGGACACCTCTCATATAGCATATTCCAAGCTAACTTTGAGACTGTTACCCTTACAACACTAGGAGTAAGACATGGCAAGAATGGTAATTCTAACAACAATAAGGTTGTTCAGAGCAAAGTGCCGCAGAAGACTTCCACTAAAAATAATCCTGATCCTCAAGATAAAGGAAGCCTTCCTGTAAATCTTGTAAATAATGTAAATAACAATGTAAATAATGTAAATAACAATGTAAATAATGTAAATAATTCAGATAAAGTAGTCTTAGAAACTGCGAGTAAAAAACCACAAGCTACCACTCTGAATACTCGTAAGAATGTACCTCATTTTCTTTTAACTTTCGAAATCTTCAACAGAAATGTGCATAATTGTATGGTTGACTTGGGAGCATCATCCAATGTGATGCCTTGGTCAGTCTGGCAAAAGATTAACGCTGAAGTAGAACCCTCTTCTTTGAAAATCATACAACTTGATCGATCAGATGTTAAAGTTATAGGCGAACTAAAAAATGTTTTGATTAGATTATCGTCTAACCCAAAGGTTCATCAAGTTATTGATATAATTGTGGTAGATATTCCAGAAGTGTATGGTTTGTTTTTGAGCAGGGACTGGTCGGAGCAGCTACAAGGTTACTTCGCAACGGACTGGTCTCACTTATGGCTTCCAGAAAATGGTAATCCCAACAAGTTCAGAGTGAATCGTGAGCGTTACCTCAAGCTCACGGTCACAGACTTGAACGATCCTAATGAACCATACACACCTCCTGTTAATCCATCTGAAGTCAAAGGAATGGACACCTACTTCGGGAATTTCATGGCTAAAGTTTCACCTATCAACAATCTAGAACAACAGTCCGAGATCCTAGCATGTACGCAACCAACAGCTTCTATTCAACAGTCCTGTGAGCCCGATGGAAATCAAATTTGGTCTTTATATTTTGACGGTTCCAAGTCTAAAGAAGGAGTTGGTCCAGGTTTCATCATCATCGATCCGGCAGGTAAAAAGACATTATTGGCTTGTAGATTAGAATTCGAATGTACTAATAATATCGCAGAATATGAGGCTTTATTGCAAGGTCTCAGAAAAGCCTTAGACATGCACATTCAAAATCTGATTGTATTCGGGGACTCTGAGATAGTGGTTAGACAGGTGAGAGATTCTATACACTGTCTTTACCCTCATCTCAAATGTTATCAGTCTGAGGTATGGAGTTTAATGAACAAATTTTCTTCTTTTAATATAAATTCCATTCCTAGATCAAATAATGCTGAAGCAGATCTATTAGCTAATGTTGCCTCTAAACTTCTTCCTGCAAACGGTTTATCCCCGAACGCGTTCTCCATGGAGCTATTGTTTCGACCATCTGTTCCTAACAATATCACAAACTGGAGAGTTCTTGATGATGATCAGCAGATCATTAACTTTATGCACATGGAAGAAACCTTCCAAGGCGTTGTGATAGATGAACAAACGCATGACGACAATTTGCACGACTTTTTGGTAATACCTAATCCGAAATCTCCTGAAGCTCTATTGGACATGGTAAATCTTATACCCAAATCTGTTGTTAGACTAGAAAAGTTTTATGATTTTGAAGATAAATTTAAAAAGACGGTCAATTGCAAAACCAACAGTTCCTCATTGTCTTATGAAAAAGTCAATTTAGGGACCAGTGAAAATCCTCAGTGTATAAATTTAGGCTTGGGATGTTCTAGACAAGAAAAAATTGCTTTTGTTAAATTATTCAAAGAGTTCAAGGATGTCTTTGCATGGACTTACAATGATCTTAAGACGTTTGATCCTAATATTATACAGCATGTCATCCCGATGAAGCCCCAAACCTTACCCTTCCAACAGAAATTGAGGAAAATGCATCCTAAATTAGAACCGACCATACAAAAAGAATTGAATAAACTCCTAAGTGCTAAAATAATTTTTCCTGTTAGACATACTCAATGGGTATCCAACCTCATCCCAGTGCGGAAGAAAAACGGGGAAATTTGACTTTGTGTCGATTTCTGAAACCTCAACAAAGCGTCTGACAAAGATAATTATCCTGACCCTCCCATGGAACAGATATTACAACAAGTATCTAGTTTCGAGAGGCTGTCGTTACGGGATGGTTTCTCTGGATACAACCAAGTCTTGATGTCTCTGCCAGACCAGCTAAAAACTACATTCCGTACCCCATGGGGCACTTATGCTTATCGCAAAATGCCCTTTGGATTGATTAATGCCAGTGCTACCTTTCAAAGAGCAATGTACATTGATTTCAGAGGCTTAATCAATCATTCCGTAGTAGTCTACCTAGATGATGTAACCGTTTATTCTAAAAACAAGGACGATCATCTAGCTCACTTACGAGTCGTTCTGCTGCGATGTCGTAAATACGACATCTCCTTGAACCCCAAGAAGTCCATATTCGCAGTAGAACAGGGTAAATTACTAGGATTCATTGTGTCTAGTGATGGAATGATTATTGACCCCGAGAGGACTCAAGTCATTGCTAAACTTCCCCCACCTACCTCCAAAAAATCCATCCAGTCTTTCCTAGGCCAGATTAATTTCGTGAGAAGATTTGTTCCCAGTTTCTCCGAAATGGTCAGGCCTCTCCAAAACCTGATTAAGAAACACACCCAATATCACTGGGGACCTACTGAAAACCAAGCTTTTAACGATATTGAGAAGGCCATAATTGACTCTCCGTCTCTCATGAGCCCTGATTTCTCTCAAGATTTTACACTCTATACGTTTTCCTCTGATCGTTCCTATGTCGCGGTCCTAACTCAGAAGAATTCTGAAAACAACGAAGTACCTATCGCCTTTATGAGCTCTGATTTCAAAGGTGTTGAACTTAACTACCCAGTGGTAGATCGGCAAGCCTACGTTGTCTTCAAGGCAGTTAAGCATTTATGGTCATATCTTTTGAAGTCAAGGACAAAGGTCATTGTCCGTTACCCTGCCGTAAGAAACTTGTTAGTGCAAAAGGAGTTAGGAGAGAAAAGAGCCAACTGGGTCACTTCCTTGCAGGAGTATGACTTAGAGATCACCCCAACATAGATTGTGAGAGGCCACGGGTTGTGTAAGTTGGTAGTTGATTCAGAAACCAAACAACAAGAAGATAGTGATACGTCAGACCTAGAACAACGCGATCAGAATTTGATTTGTTGCGCACAAAACCTCGCAAGTCCTTGGTATGAAGATATTAGATTTTGTCTTGAACATGGATCAACACACCGTCACCTTGACCCTGCCAAGAGAAGAGCATTGAGACTAAAGTCCGCCTCCTTTCATCTAGTTAATGGTATTCTGTTTCGTCAGAATTTTGATGGCGTACTGGTGCGTTGTCTTGAAAAGGACGAAGCAGAGAGAGTCTTGCTTGAGTTGCATGCAGGAGAAGCTGGTGGTCACTTCGGTGGCGATACCACTGCTCATAAAGTTTTAAGATCCAGTTACTACTGGCCCATGCTTTTTAGGGATGCCCATGCCTTGTGCCGTAAATGTATCATTTGTCAGAAAGCATCAAGGCGATTGCAGAAACCACCCTTCCCCTTGCAACCCGTCAAAGTCGATTCTCCTTTCCAGCAATGGGGCCTTGATATCATAGGTCCTATTAACCCTCCATCCTCACAAAAACACAAGTATATTGTGACAACCACTGATTACTTTACTCGATGGTCTAAAGCCACCACGCTAAGAACTGTTAACACAAGTCAGGTGATCGCTTTTCTAAACTCGAATGTCATCACTCGTTTTGGTATCCCTGATTGTCTAGTCTTCGATAAAGCTTCATACTTTTCTTCTCTTGAGATGAGTGATTTCGCCTTAGAGAAAGGAATAAAGATGAAGTATTCTACTAGTTACTACCCTCAGGGTAATGGCTTAGCAAAATCAACAAACAAGAACTTGATCAAAATTATCAAGAGAACCGTGGCTGAAAATCACAAGAATTGGCACAATGCACTGCTGAATGTGCTGTGGGATGATAGGGTAACACCCAAAGCTGTTATAGGTAACTCCCCCTTTTTTCTTGTTTATGGCAGAGAAGCCATTTTTCCACCTCACATTCTTCTTCCTTCGCTTCAATTGTCACAAAAAGTTCAAGAAGAAGATTGTCCCCCTTTAGAAATTCATATTAACGCTTTGATGAAGTTAGAAGAAGTAAGAATCCAAGCTAAGCGTAAGTTAGATCAACATCAACAACTGATTAAAAGCTGGTTCGATTCTAATTTTGCTTTCGATAGGAATTTTGAAGTAGGCGATCTCGTCTTAAAGTGGGACAAACCTCACGAAGGAAAGGGTGAACATACCAAGTTTCAAAATTCGTGGCTTGGGCCATTTTTGATTGCTGAAAAGTTGGGTCCTAGTTCCTTTCGATTGCAGAATCTCGAAGGGCAGCTTGACACCTATCCAGTGAATGGCCAATCCCTGAAAAGATACTTTGCTTGATTACTACCCTTGTATATTATGTAAATATTTCTCTGGTTTTCATCTTTTGTTTTCTTCTTGTTTTGATTTTGATTTGGATTGATTATTTTATTTTTTTTGGTCTTTTTTGAAAGATATGCATGCCTATGTATTGAGCAATTCAGATTCAGATCATGGAAAAATTTCTTCCCTGAAATGACCTCTGAAAGATTGTGCGAACATCAGTGATATATTTATAAAAATGATATTTATGTTGGAAAATTTTGTTGTTTGAAAGAAGTTTACTGATTTCAATCTCTAAGCAAAGTTTGTCATGATCATCTTTAATCTTTTTACGCTGTCCCTTTTCCGTTAAGGAATGACTCAAAAAGGATGTCTCCCTATCATAGCAAGTTGTTTTAGAAATAAAACATTTCTGGAACTGAATAAAGGACGGTGTTAAAAAATTCTGATGAGGTCTAAAAAATATGATAAAATATCATGATTTTTCAGCGTCACCCCGCTCAGCTATTCATAAAAGAAAAAATAAATAAAAATGTCAATAAGAGCAGTGGGAAGTGTTTGTAAACCCACCAAGACACTGAACAGGTCCGCTGGCAGCGGGTAAATGCAAGCATGGCGCCAAGACAACTTTGTCGGGGTACTGAACAGGCCTGCTGGCAGCGAAGCAATGTCGGGTACACGAAAATCTGCAAAAAATTATGAGAAACCTCTTTAATGTCCTTTATTCTGATATAGAACTTCTTGACGGGATACAGACGTCCGAGTGGGTTAAATGGCAACCCTGTCGAGGCTATGGATGCCTGCTGGCATCAGTGGCCATGCCAACAGTATTGAATATTTTATCATTAATATCGTGACTTGATGGTCTTAAGACTGTTATTGGTTTTCGTCTTTTAAAACATCACTAGAAAAGATAGCAAATGATGATGTTTGTACGATTTTCTGGTTGTTGTTTTTGAGTTGAATTTTCCTCTGCTGTCCTAATCTGAATTTATTTCTTTTGACAGAGATAACTGCTTCTCCCAGTGTGTTGCCATTGTTGGCAGCCAATACAATTTTTTCTATTGCCCTCTAAGCTGCCTACACCTGCGTCTTCTGAACTTCAAATTGTCGTCGCATTTTGCAAATTAACGATATTTTCATTTCATGCGACGTTTGCAAATTGGTTTCGATTTATTTTTCACGACTGAAAGTGTGAAAACTCCTCCATCGATATTTTAATTGTCATGAGCTTCTCATCGATATTCTGATTGGTACTTAACTTTGGTTTATTATTATGTGGCTGAGGAGATTTTTCAAACTGTGACATTCTTGCTTTGATTGCACAACCTGGTTATTATTTGATTGATAAGGTATTGAGCATGTGAATTTATGAGTTATACTTGATTTCATAAGAGTTATGGTTGATTATGTTTCGATCCTTACTATTATAAGCTCTTGGCCTATCGATTTTATGAAATCTCTTATCATGTTTTATAAACTTTGATTATGCATCAAGTGCATGGGTAACATATGAGTTTGATTTTATATTGAATGGCAATGGTTTGAAGTTTCACAATGGCACATTGATTAAACTTTTTGATTTTTATTTTATGGTTTGAATTATTACTTGGCGTATGATTAATTTGTGGGTTTAATTTTACGTTGAACATTCATGGTTTCAAACCATAGTTTGGCGCATTGGTATATTACCATTCACCGTTTAAATATTGGGATGGCCGAACATTTTGGTTCGTGTTATGATTGATTGAACAGGGATGGTACTGTGCCATTAATGTTTTGCATGGCGGTGAACTAACCCACCACCTCCTCACGCGCATATTGATTTGCCTCCCCTTTCATCGTTCTCAACTGTTGGCCTAAGCGATTTTGCTCCTGTGTGTTTATCCAAACCCTACCATGAGCCCGAACCATGGCTCCAGTCGTGAGGGCTGAACCCAATGGCTGCCAGGCATTGTTAATGTTTGATGGTGCTTACAATGACCTTGAGGAATTCGAATGGATCCCGTTCATACGAAAGTTTGATGGTTATAACCCTAACGTGGCTCGGGAATTTGCATTAACCTTTGATGGCTGCCGAGCCAAGGTTCGGGATGTGCAATTGGAAATTGATGAGAATTTTCTCAGTCTGGCTACTGGTCTGCCTGCTGTCGGACAGAGGTGGTCAAAAAATTGTAAAGTGGAGAATGTCCCATGGACATTACTCTTCCAGTCACGAAGAGTGAGTTCTTGTGACAAGGGTCTACCTGCAAACATGATAAAGCAGCGCTGACATGACTTGTTGATGGTAACCAAGCAATTCATTACCTGCGAGGGCAGGTATGGTTTCGTGTTCTTGTATCACCTTTGGCTACTGATGGTTTTCATGGGTTATGAGCTTAATATGCCTCACTACTTGCATAGGAGTCTGTTTAAAATGTCCAAAAGGTACAAACGAAACCAGGCCAATGGCAGTCTATTTCATTTTGGGTTAATTAAAATGCTTGTGGTCTATCATTTGGGATTACGTCGGGACTGTTGGAATGATTTTCTTCAACGCAATAATTTTGAGGACTCAATCCCACCACAGGTTGACAATCCTGTGGTGAGTGAGAGCAAGTTAGTACCCCCTGTCCCTTACAGTGCTCTGCTACCCAAACCCCTTGATCTACCCAATTGTGTGACCACGGATGTGGAAAATGTCAAACCTGTGGCAAAAAATCCCAAAACCAAACCCAATGCGAATTCTAAAGGCAAGAAGAATTCTCGATTAATATCTCTCATGGCAAGAAACAAACCTAAAGCCCCTGTCAACCCTGACCCTATTATGGTAAGTGAATACTCCGACTCAGAGATTGAACGCTACCTAGAAAGCGAGTATCCCTATTCTGAAGGTATGTGTGATAAACCTGCATATGATTTTGTGAACAACCTACCACCGTATTTGCTAAATGATCCAAATTATCCTGGCATCAAAATGCCCTGTGAAACCCCTGGTGACTCATTGAAACCCCCTCATGTTCTATCTCAACCAGCAGCTCCATCATGTGATCAATGTGGCGTATGGTTGGAAAGGTATTACATTGATGTGCCAATGCTGCAATCTAGAATTCATGCTCTGGAGGATCAAGTTGCAAGGCTATCTAGTCAACAGGGTAAAATTCCATCTACTGATAAGAAGAAACGAACAACTGGTTCGATTTTGTTCAAGAACGTGGAGTCGGCAACAACATTTGTCAATTCAAAATTGGCGTAGCTAGATCAACCTCACTGGTATGACTTTCACCTATTTATATGACATGATCATAAACTCTGTTATATCGTGGATCTGCTCTGTTGCATAAGCATTCACTTTTGTATATATTTTTATTTTGATAAATCAATTTTCATTATCGTTTAAATTTCGATTGGATTTGGTTTTGATTCGATTGATCGTAGGATAGATTTGATTGTTTCGATTTGGTTTGAACTGAATACTCTGTCGATTATTGAAGTTGTCAATATTTTCTAAACACAGGTCGTTGCTGGTATATCAATTTGAAACACAGTTAATATTTCATTTCGAATTGGTCATATATGATATGTTTGGTAAATTATGGTTAACTGTTGTATATTCCATGTCTTCTTGACCAATTCGAATACCATTCTGTGGATGCATGACTAAATTGTGAGTAGATTCGAATCATGACTGTTATATCCAACCTATCGATTCGCATAGTTTGACCGTATGATCAGTTTGATTCATATATCATTTAATTTTGATTTGGGAATGAAATTGATTATGCCCAGGATTACGATGCGTTTTTATTTTTAGCTCAGTCACATTTCGATTTGATTATTGCCCAATTTATGGTTATCACTGCTTTGATGGTTACGATCATTATGTGATCCCGTCTGATTTACTATATAAACACTCAGCGACCGAAGACTATGGCAAAGTTTGTGGATATTGTTATGCATATTTCATTTTGATTATAATCGTAACAGTTTGATATTTGATTAACGCAATGCGAATTTTATGCACAGCTGTAACCAATCTATTTTGATTGTGTTCGATTGTAACTATATCGATTTTGGATACGATGCAATTTACTTGTAATTGCATTTGGATATGAAACAGTGTGGTTATTATTTGACCCGATTCTATGGAAACTAAAAACAGAGCATTCTTATCCTGTTTCGATTGCATCCTTTTCGATTTGATTTAATTTGAATGATAAATTTGTTTGAACTATTAGTAATTCGATTTTCATGTTTATTAAAAGAAAATTAAATTGGATTGTTTTAAAAAGATTTCATTTGATTTCTATCTGATTCTATATGCTATTTTAGACTAGCTACAGAATCAGATGATTCTGTAGCTAAGTCTGTAGAATCAATTTTTTATTGTTTTGTTATTGAAATATCCTTCTAATTTGATGTTTGTGTTCTATTGCAGGTAAATTTGATTTGCAATTGAGTTGTTGATCAGTTAGGGGATGTTTCAAAGATTTTACTTGCATTTTATTTTCTTAGTTTAGGAGATTTTGGGATTTTCCCCTCATTATGTAAAACTGTTTGATAATTATCCACATGGATGTTTTACCCTATGGAGAAACTTATATATACTTATGATTTTTGTAATAATGTTCATTCTCATTCGTGGGAGAACAAGGATATGGAGTTATAATACAGACTGGAGCAGAATCGATGTTTTGTCACAGCTTTAGCTTCTCAATATATCAACATTTTGTTTCATGTTTTGTATATCACTTTGTTTATGGTTTATGACTACTTTAGCTATCTAAATCATGTGCAAATGATATAATTTTGATCACTGTTATCCATATCTTGTTTCTTCCAAATAG
>ML778111.1:125961-162318 GCA_009831015.1 Picea engelmannii | reverse complement strand
ATAATTTTTGGCTCACCTTGTCCCTCCAAAGTGACTTTCATTTTATTAATATTTAATTAATTAATTAAATCACTTTAATTAATTAATTAACCTTTTTACCTTTGAAAAGCTCATTATCTCTCCTTGTGGCTTCCCTGGCCACTGAAAGTCACTTCTAGCAATCCCATCATGTAGTGTTGCTCCTCCCGATTCCAATGAGCTATTACACTGAGAGGTTCCTCCAAGTAATGTGCCCAAAATGCCCTCTTTAGTGATTTTAATTAACTTATAGCTCAAAATAGTCAAAATCATGGAAATCGTCAGAATGGAACGAAACCAAAGCCAACCTGTGTGGAATGGCCCGTGACAATGGAATATGATGATAAATTCCAACTGGACCCCACAATGCCTCTCAAATACCCTTGTATTTTCTATAATATCCATCTGGCTACTCTGGTCATCATAAGTCTCTTCCCTGTGATGATGTCCCAATGTAGGGACATTACAGTCCTTCCTACTAGAAAATTGCTTGTCCTCAAGCAATAGCCAAATCCACTCAACTAAAATTCCAGGATCCCATGTCCACCTGTGGGATACACAATAGAACCCCACCCCCTGGATCCCATATCAGGAAGTGAACTGCAATACTCTGTGAAGCATAGTCCTGAAAGATATCAATCACGTGAACCTCCTGCATATGACACATGGCCTCATATTGGAATGAGTCCATCCTCCAAATATCTACCAATATCCACACGACCTCCATCAACTTCACATGCTGATGTTCGACCAAGGTGATGCAAGATCTCTGTGAGGCACCCGCAAGCGATGCACTCTTCTCGACACTAAAGATCAATGGAAAGTTAGAATAAATTTCCTCTGCAATGGTCCACTCTCAACTGTCGGTCAATGAATTTCTCAATCATGTAATCCCTGGGTCCCATGCTAACCTCTGTCGAAGATCCTCATGCTGACACTTCACTACTCTGATCATGACTATCATCCCCCTGCATACATCCCGAATCCTCCTCTCCTGGGTCCTCAAGCTGAAACACCTGTGACCACCGGACCTGCTGTCCAGAAACTGTATCTGTAAAGGCATCTCTGTAGAAGAAGTACCTATGCAAACATCTCCATGCCCTATCATGATGATCACGTGAAAGGAAGGGTCTCTCCCCATAGGACAAGTACCTGCAGACCCACTCCCAACCAAACCAAGGTGGAGTGTGTGGCTCTCAGGTGCAACTTGGGTCAACATGAGCCTCGTGCTAACAAAACAGACTCCTGGTTCCCATGGAAAGCTTGGAAGTTTATCACTTCCAATCTCCTCTAATTGCTCTTGTGTGAAGCTAATCAATGTCAGAAGCCCTATGTGCTCATCTGTCGTCACCTGGTCTATGATGCTCACCATCACGCAGAAAGTCTCAACTGTCTGTGTAACAAATTCCACCTCTAACCTATTGTATGCCGTAAAAGTACTCCTATCATAAAGTCTTAGACTACTCACTCTCCATGCCCTCATCCATGACCTATCCCTCCTTATGCTGTTGTCTATGATAAAAGTGTCAGGATGGGATAATAGAAACATATATAGTTGACTGTAGGATTGAAAGGCGTGACATGCTTTGGTCAATCCCAAGGATTCGACCAGAATCTCGTCCATCAGTATCCATGATAAATGCTCTCCTGTGGTCATCACCGAGTCCCAACCATCCAGTACAACCATAAGTAACCCCTCTGACTGCTGGTCAACCAACCTCCATCTCTCATCTACCACGCAACTGCTGAAATGGTGAAGGTGATCTCCCACAACTATGTGCTGATGCAGAGGAGTGACATCTACATACTCCCCTGAGTGTGTCTCCTCCTTGCAAGGCAATATACCCCTCTGAATGCCACCATACACCTCGGCATCTCTTTGTGATCTATCACTCATCACGATATGCTCCGGCATACTCAATTCATCTCCTGCAAACTCATGCTGCATCACAGATCCTAGGCGTATAGCTGGATCAATCTCTATATGGAGCCCAACCACTCCCAAGACACAAATGGAAGTGTCCCCGATCGACTGGTTCTCCTCTACTAGATCATCAACATCCTCTGTGAATGTGACTGACTGATACATCTCACAAACCCTCAGTAGATAATCCCTGTCTGTCAACAACTGCTAGTAGTCAGTCCTCATCACAGATACTCTCTCCCAGAAAGTGTGAAAATCATCCATGGAAAATCCTCCATCTAAGCTACCATGTGCCACTAATGCTCTCCAACAGTAATCTGCCATCACTGCATGCATGTCATCAATACGTCTAGTGGCTGCCCTGATCATAGCCTCACTAACTCCCAATTGTACTGTTAAGTGATGTGACTCCTGATCACAGTCATGATGGGGTACCCCCTCATGTCTCTCACTGCTAGTGCCATCACTAACAAAAATCTCTGCAGAAGATAAAATGATGAACTTCCTTCTATGTACTATGCCACTAGGTACTCCTATATGCCACTGCATCCCATCACTAGATGCCATCTCCCCCTGACTCACACTGTATCCTGTATGAGCAGTTGTATCCTCCTGTGCACTCAACCTGCTACTATCATCTGCGCCTAGATCCCATATAGTTGTATCCAGACACGTGCTATCATCATACTGACTGCCAAAGAGTGCATCCTCATCCATGCAATCTGATCCTGGAAGTAAGTGCTCCATCCACCTATCAACCTCTACCATCTGCTCAACCACTAGAGTCTCTAATAGTTGTGACTCCATATCCTCTAACTGACCTGTATGTGTGGGGTCAATTGCATGTATGTCCTGTACCTCCTCCTGGATCTGTGGGTCTACCTGTCCATGGTGTGCATCCCTCACACTAGGCTCATCCATCATACCTGACATGCCACGAATCTCCTCATGTGACTTGGCTATCATGGGTGTATGAACAGGTGTCATATGTGTCACGGCCCTCATAGGTAGCTCATCATCTCTAAGTGCTAACACGTGTGACTCCTCACTAGTGTCACCACTCTGTTGAGGTGTAAGGTCATCAATGGTATGTGATATGTCTACTGAGACACTAGTGCCATTGTCCTGTCCATCCAGCTGGCTATCCACTACACAAGGGTCATCATCCTCCTCAAGCATGCAAGAATCACTAACCTCTGTGCAAGAGTCATCATCACTATCCTCTGAGGTAGAGTCACTATCACTAGCCTCTGTGCAAGATTCACTATCATCATCAGACTGGCCCAGATAAGCCTCAATCGATCCATCCTCAAATTCCTCATCATCACTGTCCTCTCGTACCTCAAAAATATGCTTCTTACCCTTACCCCTACACCTATGATCAGGTTCCCAAGGCACCTTGCAACTGTAGCAACGTTGCATGCACCTACTGGGTGTGGGGTTTCTTTGTTTTTCCCTCCTAGTGGGCGTGGTATTCCACCCAAAGGCTACTCTAATTTCCTCGATTTCCTTGAGCCCATCCGCAATCTTCTTTTTGCTCCAACTAGGATTTTTATAGGATAGGAACCGTTGGAATGTTATGAGCCCTTTGAAATTATTGATGGTTTTATATTCCCTTTCACACTCCTCAATTCTGATAAGAATATCCATCTTATTGTAACTCTGTTAATCCCCACTAGTTGGCAGGAATCTAAGCTCTGATACCACTGTAATGATCCCAAGCCATTATGCAAGGATCATCACTGTTTTGGTGTCTTTTTAAAACTTTTTCTGAGTGAGGTATTTCGTCAAAGACTTCATTGATCTACCTTTTAGATGTGTTTCTATGTTTGTATGCAACAAATAACAGAAAGAGATAACCATGGAACATACCTCAACCATATGCAATAAGATAGACAAGCCAAAACATCTCAATTCTTCTTTATTCATAAAACAGAGAAACATGCTACAATGAAGATCTCGATCTGGAATGCTCAACAGATGGCCAAGAAGATAGACAATAGATAAGAGCCGCTACAAAATGCTCCCGCTAATACAAAAGATGCCTCCAAAGGCTGAATAAGAAATGAAGATCAATACAAGCATATCTGAATGCCAAACTCTCCAGCTGAAGAATGCCACTCTCCAATAGAAGGATGAAACCCTCAATTAATCGGCCCTGTTGCCAAAAGTGTCCAATCACCCTAATAAATATGAAAACTGATAGATCGGGTGATGGTAAGAACAACCCAGGTGACCGAATCTCCAAGATCCCTCTCAATCTCTGTAGATCTGAAATCCCCCACTGAATGGTGCGCCCCACTAGATGAATGAGACCCGAGATAATTCGGCCCTGCTGCCAAAAGTGTCCAATAATCCTAATGAATATGCCAACTGATAGATCGAGTGATGGTAAGAACAATCCAGGTGACCGAATCTCCAAGATCCCTCTCAATCTTTGTAGATATGAAATCCCCCACTGAATGGTGCGCCCCACTGGATGACTGAAACCCTAGATAATTTGGCCCTACTGAAGGAGGCCTCAAAATGCTATGAAGCTCTCCAAAAATATAGATCGGGACACTGCAAGTCACTAGGTAAATTCTCAAGGTCAGATCTGAAGTGTAACCCCTCCAAACGGACTAGATCTGGATCTCAGAAACGCCCTCCTTCTCTTCAGTTCGCCCCACTGCTTAAGAAATAATCTGAGCCATAAAACTATCTCAAAAAACACTAGATCTAATTTCCAAGGCCCTGCAATGAAAACCCAAGTGATATAATCCTCAACGGACCTGCCAGTCTCCTACAACGAATCTCTCGCCAAAGATGGTGCGCCCCTCTTGCTGGAATCCCTCAACTGATGCACCCTCTCTCTATCTGCACATGAAACTGATGTAGAATCCTCCTGCAACTGAGTAGATATGGAATTAGAATGGTGTGGGAGAGTATTGCATCTCCGAGACCAAGCTTGGGACAATATAGGTGGAATCTTTCACCACCGAATCGTCCTCTAGGGTTTGTTATGTCAAAACCCTCAAAACCCCCAATATTGGGCTCACTAGCTAGAAGCCATAAATCAAAAAGATAAACATACATGAATGAATGAGAAGAGGCCCTTGCCTTTCCTTTATACTTTTTGGCTCGCCTTGTACCTCCAAAGTGACTTTCATTTTATTAATTTTTAATTAATTAATTAAATCACTTTAATTAATTAATTAACCTTTTTACCTTTGAAAAGCTCCTTATCTCTCCTTGTGGCTTCCCTGGCCACTGAAAGCCACTTATAGCCATCCCATCCTATAGTGTTTCTCCTCCCGATTCCAATGAGCTATTATACTGAGAGGTTCCTCCAAGGAATGTGCCCAAAATGCCCTCTTCAGTGATTTTAATTAACTTATAGCTCAAAATAGTCAAAATCATGGAAATCGTCAGAATGGAACGAAACCAAAGCCAACCTATGCGGAATGGCTTGTGATGATGGAATATGATGATAAATGCCAACTGGACCCCACAATGCCTCTCAAATAGCCCTGTATTTGCTATAACATCCATCTGGCTACTCTGGTCATCATAAGTCTCTGCCCTGTGATGATGTCCCAAAGTGGGGACATTACATATACGGTACTTGAGTACTAGATTTCACTCAGATTATTTGATACCCAACTTGGTGCATAAGGTATGGAAAACATTGGTGAACTCTTGCACTATTTGGTCCCTTTCATGCCATGTCATGGTCCATCTTATATATAAGTAAGCATAACTTCCAACATGGTACTATTGTTCCTTAATAGCATCCCTTAAGGAATCCCAAGTGTGCGTGACTGCAAATAATGTAGATCCTTCTATTTATTTTTTCTCACAAGAAGTCTCCCATCAATACTTGGCACGGGGGATGGCCTTGAGGAGTGAAAATATAATTTTTTCTCTATCATAAAATTTGTGGACAGAAAAATACCCTTCTAGAAGGTTTAACCATTTTTCTACAACATATACATCTATTTGACCTTTAAATATAGGAATATAAAAATTGACCTGTACCTTGAAAGGGTGGCACCTCCGCTTGAGGTAGATGCGTCTCATGTTTGAAGTCGTTGAAGGATCTGCACAAATTTATCCATCATATTTTTCCTTTGTCGCAAGATGGATTCCTTAAGAAACATTTTAAAGGGATATCATGCCCCATCGCCACTCTTTTCTTCCCCCACAGGTGTTAATCGAGTTTGGTGAGGCCAATATTGCAAAGGCTCAACTGGTTCGAGTCCTAATTGCTTATTCCATGACCTCATTGGGGACATGCACAAAGTAACAAATGAAGAGAAAACTTCTATGATACCATTGATCCTGAATTATGAGATGAATGAAATGAAACGTAGATTTATAACATTAACACATATATACAAAGAACAATAATAGAGATACAATGGAACTTAAATTCTATTAAATAACAAATCTGTTGAAACTATAAAATGCAGAATGAAAACAATATTGCTCAAATGGTGGTAGATAATCTATAATAATAGATGAAGTTAAAACCTGCTAAAAATAGTAGATTGCCAAAATTGCCAGAAAACTATTTTGAGCCAGTCAGAAAAGGTGGGTGGCCACTGATATCCACCTGGATCAGGCGGCTACACAAATTCATCTGAGCACATTAAAATGATACCTCAAGGAATTTTTAGCATCAAAAAGTAAACAAAAAACCTTAGACATTCAAAAACCTAACCCTAGGGGATGAAGTGGTAAAAGTCACGTGGGCCCCGATGGGGTAAGTTGGTACATCAACTTCCCGGGGTCATAACGTTTTCATACGATATTTATTTTAGGATCACAATAGCTCGTTGGAAAGGTATATCTGAGGACTACACATTACTCAATCAAAATCAAAATCTATTTATACTATGACTGTGGAGGGCCCAAAAAACATTTTTTAGGGCCTGAAAATGGCCTTAGAAGTTTACGACCCGAAAAGATAGAAATAAATTACCAAGATAAAAACTGTAACTACCAAGATGAAATTTGTATGTGAGATATCTAGAAGAGTTGGGTGTCCACCGATATCCACTTGGATTAGTTGTTTTTTTTAATTTTGGGCTCACCACTAACACAAAATCCATAGACTATTTTTTTTATGAATTTTTGGCTCATGACTAACATAGAACAAAAAAAATCACCCGTTTGTATTGATTTTGACCATGCATATACCAAAGCAACACCCATGTCTGATAGCCCCATTACAAAAATCAAAAATTTGGTTTTTTTAGGCCGATTCCTTCTACCAAGTGAAATCAAATTTTCACCCAAATACTCTACATGGATACCATGGGTTTAACAATTGCAACCTCTAAGACCAAAATGCATAAGTTGAATTCATCCCCTCAAGATACCCATGTCAATTTTTGTCCATAGTATGCCCAAACGTTGGTGATTTTTTCCCACATCAACACAAAGAAATTATGTTGTTTTCTAGAAGACCCCTATAGGCCCAATGTTGTAGTGTAAGCTCCAATACCAATCTAAAATTTCCCCATTTCCCATGCCCAAATAAATAACTATAATAAAAATATACAAAATGAATGCATGCATGTTGGAGGAAGGCCAAAGTGGAAAATAAAGTCATTTTTGGGGAAATAACACATGCATGAGGAAAGTGACAGCTAGAAGGAAGCACATCATGCGTTCATGGAAGGAAGGCAACAACCAGACGGAAGAACAACACACACGCATGGGAGGAAGACCTAACGACAGTAGGGTTAGGGTTTTTGTAAGGTACTGTAATGGAGGAAGAGCCAGAAATGTATAAATATAGATACTGAGGTATTATAGAGGGTTCGAGGTTTTTGTATTGTTCGGATTATTGGTGCTATAGGAGTCATGCAGGAGTTGAAGAAATATGTAAGGTTTTTTTTTGTATGACCTATTTTGTAAGCTGTTGAGATAGAAGGGATGTAGGAAAGTATATCTTGAGAGTTATATCACAGGTTGTGGAGCCTGGTGCGATCTAGTCCACCTCATATAGATCTCACCCGACTGAGGAGAGTTGTAAGTAGGAAGCGCTATTGATGCAGACATACTATAAGAAAAGAGATGAGAGAAAAATATTTGTGGGCGTAGCCCCAGGAGCGGGTGAACCACGGTAACATCTATGTTATGTAATGAATGCATTCATATCTTTAATGTCTTCAATAGTTATTATTATGTTGAATGAATGTGTTATTATATTGTCTGTTAATTACTGTTGCGATATTGAGGGAATAAGTTGTTGGAACCACTGCATTAATCGTGAATAACAGTAGGTTTCATTTACAAGTTATAATATATGGTTCAATATTTATCTTTCTTATCTCACACTCAATCCTAGGCTATAAACACCTGAGTCTTAAAGCCACCAATTAAAGTTATCTCGGGTGAGACTTCGCAACACATTCTGTGTGTTGTGTTGCCTTCTGGTTCACCAAGAGGGCCGATGGTTTTAGAGGCTTTATTGGAAACCCAAAAGACATGAACCCTAAGTAAATATAAAATTAGACAATATAGGAGAGAAGTAACCAACAAATGGTTTCATTACCATTGGTAGGAACAATAGAGGGTTGAGTAGATGAGATGAGTTGAAGACCTTTCGGAAGAAGATCAAGAAAATATTAGGGAAGAGACCGATGAACCATTATAAGGGAATGTTGACACCATGGAACCCCACAAAAGTAGAGATCAAAACTTGGATAAGAACTAAGGAGCTATAGTTTGCACAAAAAGACAATAGAAACCCTAGAGTAACACCCCACAAATATCTTGAGAAATATGTGTTTACTGATTTACACGAAGTCTTTTTCTGTGATTTTCCACACTTATTGCAGGAGTGGTTACTAAGGTTGAAGGATAACCATGCAATGAACTCGATTCGAAAACTAGATTGGACCCCAGTATAGATTGAGCAATTACAACAGGTGAACAACAAGTTCACCTGCGCAGTTGATTTTTTGCTGGACAGTATTGTGGTATATTTTATAACAGAGTTTTTAGTAGACAAAATGAAGTCATACAACGCAACAGAGCATGATTTTCTATGAATACCTAGAGGAAGGTTGTTGGCATAGGGTCAGACCCAGGGTTCAATGCTACAACAACACACCAATAAAACCCTAACTACCAACCCTTTCGGCAACACCTACGAAGCAGATGAAGTCTCACCTGCGGTAGAGGTAGGGGTGGTTGCAGGAATCAGGTGTCTGCAACCTTAGCTGGGACACAGATATGTGATTTTAATACTTAACAGAGCACTTAGCAGTAAACCTTCATTAATATCTAACCAATATCTACTCCGCAGATAAAACAGAGCATCACAACATTCACCCAGATCTAATGTATATAAGCACTTAGCATAAGGAATTAAATTAGATCTAGCAAATTCAAGTACTAAGAAAGTTCACAGAGGTCATATCTAGCATCTAGATTCATCATAAGCACAAAGTATAAACATATCTATATATCTATATCAAAGCAATTAAGCAAGTAAAGATGTAAACATAGCAAGACGTCGCACAAAGCAGGACAACACAACATTTACGTGGTTCACCCTCACCTTGGGGCTATGTCTACCAACTCTTCTTCTTTATTGTCTTCATTCAATCAGTGACATGCACAGAGCCTCAAAACCTTACTCTGCACAGGAGAAGAGATCTACACATCTTTCTAGATCCTCCTTCCCCGAGTAGATCTAACTACACAGCCTTCCACAACCTCTTACAATGACTTGCACTTAGCTCTGCAAGTCTCACACAGTATGCATAGAGAACTTACAATCCACACTTGCACTTAGCATAACATCACATAGATGCATATTTTCTTATTTTCTTACATAACCTAGGCATTAATTTATATATTACAAAATAGGCCTAATCATGGGTAAACCCATGGGTCGACATTCCCATACCCATTACATATTCCCAAATCCCAAAAAGGACCCAAAAAGGGGCCGAGATCCCCCAATATCTGTTTCATCTTGTTCTCCGCCTTCGACAGACTATCAAAGTCCAAAATGGTCAATCTTGACCAAGGATCTCTCAAAACTTGGTTAAGGGCCAACATGCCCCCAACACTCACCTGTGACTCATCTCGAGTCACTCTCATGTAGGAAGTTTTGATTCAAATGCCTTGAGCTTTGTTCAAGCTGCTTTGACATGTTGTTGTTGTATGACCTCTTGTTCAACAAACTATTGGATGAATGCATCGTTCACAAGTCCTTCCAAGCGTTGTTCAACTGCATTAACAACCTGCTCTACTTTTTCTCCCTAGCCTTCAACTTCTGTGAACAATTCATAGGCCTTATCTTACATGGGTTGGATTCTCTAAGTTACTTCCATAACTCTTCTATGAATAGTGTGAATCTACTACTGGGTGGTGTGTTTCTCTTGAGATCTATTAATTCGTTTCACAGTTGATAGAAGCTTCAACTGTGCTTGTATCATTTCATCTTAATACTTCACCTCTTGGAGCTGCGACTCCAGTGCTCTTAATTATGGACTCTCAGCAAGTTGCTCATATGTTAGGGCATCAATATCACTCAACTTCTTGCATTCCATAGCAAGGGCCTTTAGTCTCTCAACTGCGCTCCTACCAGTTTCTTCTCTTTGGTCCTTCACATCCTATGGGGTCTCGGGCACTACACATATTTCTAAGTCTGTGATGCGTTGTTGTAGATACTGGATCACTTCTTCAATATGATCTACTTGCTGTGTAACTCGATCTTCTACATTTATTTTGGTGACTGTCACAAAGTGAAGCTCTCTTTTGAATTCTTCCTTTACTTCGAGTTGATCAACGAGCAACTGTTATTTTCATTGTTGTATTTGTTCTTTTTCTTCGTTGAACTTCACTTGGAGGGAAATCTTTTCCTATTCTGCAGCTTGTCATTGTTCTACAAATACTCCTTGTACTTGCATCAAATCTTGGGTGGCTTGTTTTGTTTCCTCTCATGCTCATTCAATGTGAGCTTCAACTATATCAGCTAATCGGTGGAGCTGGGTTGGCTTGTTGCCTAGCTCTGGTGTTCTCAATGGTAGAGGCGTAGTGGAGACTGCGTGTCTAGACTGTAGTTCCTACTAGACCCCTCAGAGCTTGATTTCAATCCTATCATACATTGATTCCTGTTTGGCCTCTTGTTTTTCTACTATATCCAGTAAAGAATTGTTCAGGGCTGCTATGAGGAAGTCAAAGTCATCAGAGGTGAGGACAGTCTATATCTTGGTCATGGAGGCTTTCGATTTCTTCCAGGAAGAAGGTTTCAGAGGTGAACCCTTCCTCTTCTTTAGGGGATCAACCTCATCTCCTTGCTTATTTTCGACTTCTTTGTCATCTAACTCTTCGCCATCACGTCCTTTCTCTGGTGATATGGAAGAAGTATTCATGGATGCACTATCTAATACTTGGACCTATTTGATCTTATTTGTCTTGCTAGGTCCAGGTGTATCCTGCACAGTTTCTGGGTTGTCGATGTCAGATATCTCTGCGGGGTTGGTGGGGATAAGGAGGTCATTGGACCATTCCTTAGTAATCTCCTCCGGGTCCTTCTCCGTCATCTTGTAGTAGGAATGAAGTTGTTGCTTATGTTCTTCGGCGCACACTATAATATAAATGAAATGTTGATCTGTGTTCAACTTCATCAAAGGCCAGAACCAATGTAGAGTGTTCAGATTCATGCAAGGCTTAGATTGGATGGCTCTCCTCAACTAATCGTAGAAGGTATGAAAAAAAACATCTGACTACCATTGTTTGTTCATATCGTTGGAATACGAAAGTATACTGAACTTCGTGGCCAGCAGCTTAAAGGAATCGATGTCGAGGAAGGTCGCACCTTCCAACAGCTCCTAGGTGATGAATATAATAAGGATCAAAAGCCAACTAAAATGGAATTTGTAACCTTGATCTTGTGGTTCTCTGCAGTCTAGTTCCAATTGATTCATCGGGTACTTCACCCAGTTCATCTATAGGCCTTTCGTGAAATTCCCTATGAGGTCGACTACAAATCCAATGACTTGGGTAGGTCGGTTATTTCTTACTAAATTCCTTGCAATTAATTGATAGGCGAGGTGCACTGTGCCACTCTGGATAGAATCTACCTTTTAGCCTCACGTCCCCTTCTCAACATCGTCATAGGTGTCCTTGATCTTTTGTGCTAGAGCATGATCCATGGATTTTCCTGGATAAAAATCATGTGGATTAGGTTCCTGCATACTCAACCCTGTGATCCAATTGATCAACATTGGATCAACCATGATATGGTGGTCTAGCCACAAATAGACTCCATGGTAACAAGAAAGTAGCACCTTGACATAGGCATTCACCTCCAAGTGTCTTTTGAAGTGTGGGATCTTCATGACGTTCAAGAGGGTGTACTGCGCGAGGTTATGAGTCCACGTCTCGGGGATTATCTTGGAATTATTCCCCTTCTTTCTGGTCAAGAACATATGTGGGCAAGCATGTTATAGAATTTTTGGTCGTCGAGGTTGAAGTCGCCGAACTTCAACACTGTAATCTTGTCTTGGTTTGCTCGAACTGCACGGATCCCCTTCAGGAGGTTTGCAGTGACCAAGGTGTACTCGAAATCTATGGGTATGCTATATCAATTTACAACGCTGCTTAGAGGTGGTATGTAGGTGGGTAATGTAGTTAGGATCAATTTGGCATTTGCTAGATCATCCATGTGCTTGGTTCGCTTTTCATCTGATGGTCAGGATGGTCTATCTCCGCGAGTAGTTGATGGAGAGGGTTGCAGTCCTCTAGTTGATGATACTTGTACCCCTGTATACATCGACATGAATCATTTAGTCATGGGGTCTATTATAAATTCTTCGACAACTCTCTCTGTTGTGCTGAACTCATATGACATACACGCTCAGGTTTGGAAATATTTGGGTTCTAGGAGTAACTTAGACATTGCAATAGGGTAGAAGGGAATACAGTATAATGTTCATTGTATAAAATCAACAAATCTGCGGGCTCAAATTCACGATTAGAAAAAAAAATCTCGGTGCATGGCAGGATGAGATAAATAGTTCACTCGGAAATGGGTTGCTTGCAATGGGTATAAAGCCTTCATGAACTCTTTTCTGTGTGTTATGGTGTGGTCCCAACAATTTGATGGCGAGATGTCTAGTCATAAGTGAATTTATACCGTTTAGAGCATTGGTCTAATGGGTACAATGTCCCCAATGACTATATTTCTTCGCCATGGTGAAGTACCATCTGTCGTTGTGTTGATATCCCGATGAAGCTCCAATTTTGCAAATTTTCCTTCTGTATCTTTCTGCAACTTTTCGATCTTATCTCTCTTCTTACTTAGTTTTCTATCCTTCTTTCCAGTGAGCTTTGTCTCGGTAGTCCTTTTCCCATTGTGATTCTTATCTTCTTTTGACATAATGACTTAGTGTTATTGATATTCTTTCCTAGGATTCAAGGGTAATACTTCTTTTTATCTAGAATAGGTACTTCAATCTTCTATGGGTCCTCTAGTGTTCTTGGAACTTTTATATCTACGTCGTTGTTGTTAAATAGTTGTGATTTGTTCTCCTGTTCTTCAATCAAGTGTGCAATCCTTTTAGTTATAAAATATTTTAACTCTTGCTTATTTTTCTCTAAGACTTGTTCTTATTCCTTCCTTCTAGCTTGATCTCTTTCAATCCAAGGTCTTCCTAGTAACATGGTAAATGGAGCGTTGTCCTCAATAAATTTAATGATCTGAAAATATTCTTCTATCGAAGTTCCATTTACATTCAAAGGTATCTGAGCGATATTCCCACATAGGGTTATCGATTTTCCTCTAAATAATCCTATTCCTCCCAATGAAGGAGCGATAGCAGGCTTTCCTAAAATTTCACAGGTTCTTTCTGTCATAACATTCACCTATGTTTCCTCATCCAGAACATAGTCAAAGTTGAAGTCTCCTAATCTTGCTTCAATGAATTATTTTTCTTTGAAGATCTATGATAATCTGACATGCCAGTGGTCATTCATGGTTTCTTTCATCTATAGCAATACTTTCTCTAATTCTTCCTGGGATTCTTCCATAATCTTAGTTTTTGTATCTGCCTTAGGGTTTTCTTGGTTAAGATTCATTCTTTAAACTTTAGCAATCATTCTAGGGAAATCCAATACTTCATGGTCCATAGATTTACAACAGAGATAATTAGGTATTCACCCAGGGAATTCCTTAGCAAGATGTCCTGGTTTTCTGCAACTGTAATAGAGGGTTAATCCTCTCTTTCTTTTAAATGATTCCCATCTCTTTCTATACTATGTGCTAGAATCATGGTAGCTAACCTGCAAACATTTCTTTCTAGGATCTTGCATCCACTTGTTAGTCCAAATATTCTTTCTATGCATAAGTATAACATATATTTCACTATTCTTATTAGATCTACTAATTTCAAACCTTATTTCATCTACCAGTACCCTAGTTTTCGATCTAGGATAGAATCTATCAAACATACTTAGATCCATACTTTTTAAGAAAAAAATTCTACTTATCTTACTTCTACAAAGCACAAAAGCTTTAGATCTAGAACTTTTAATTATTCTTACCTTTATCAGAGCATAAAGCTTGCAGATCTTACCTCTTTTCTTCAGATTTGACCTCTTTTCTTGGCACAGAGCTTCACAATTCAAGCAAAATGTTGTGAACTAGGGAAACAGATCCACGCATAGATCTTTCTCAGTTTCAGGTCGAATCTTTTCACAAAGCTTCTTCTTCCTCTGTTCCCAGCAATCACAGTTTCAGGTCCTGACAACGGAACTATTTGTTGGCACAAGGACATACTCAGGGTTCAATGCTACAACAACACACCAAAAAAACCCTAACTACCAGCCCTTTCAGCATCACCTATGAAGAAGATGAAGTCTCACCTGAGGTAGAGGCAGGGGTGGTTGTAGGACTTAGGTGTCTGCAACCATACCTGGGACACAGATCTGTGATTGTAATACTTAACAGAGCACTTAACAGTAAACCTTCATCAATATCTAACCAATATCTACTCCGTAGATAAAACATAGCATCACAACATTCACCCAGATCTAATGTATCTAAGCACTTAGCATTAGGAATTAGATTAGATCTATCATATTCAAGTACTAAGAAAGTTCACGGAGGTCAGATCTAGCATCCATATTCATCATAAGCACAAAGTATAAACATATCTATGTATCTATATCAAAGCACTTAAGCAAGTAAATACATAAGCATAGAAAGCCATCACACAAATAAGGACAACACAACATTTACGTGGTTCACCCCCACCCTGGGGCTATATCCATCAACTATTATTCTTTATTGTATTCAATCAATTATTTACATGCACAAAGCCTCAAAACCTTACTCCACACAGGACATGGGATCTGCGCAGTTCACTAGATCCTCCTTCCCTGAGTAGATCTAAGTACACAACCTTCCACAACCTCTTACAATGACTTGCACTTAGCTTTGCAAGTCTCACACAGTATTCATAGAGTGCTTACAAGCCACACTTTCACTTAGCACAACATCACATAGATGCCTCTTTTCTTATTTCCTTACATCGCCTAGACATCTATTTATATATTACAAAATAGGCCTAAGCATGGGTATACCCATGGGACGACATTCGAATACCCATTACATATTCCCAAATCCCAAAAAGGACCCAAAAAGGGGTCGATATCCCACGATCTCTGCTTCGTCTTGCGCTCTGCCTTTGACAGGTTGTCAAAGTCCAAAATGGTCAAACTTGACCAAGGATCCTTCAAAATTTGGTCGAGGGCAAACAAAGGTACATTCAATGCGTGTATACTTCTATTAAGATATTGTTATGTAACAAAGGTGTAATGATAATGGAATCAGATAGCTAAAATTCACTGAGTGCATGGAGAAGTGGGGAAGCACTGACAGAGAGAGGAGAAATGGAAGGAGGAAAAAATAAGGGCAATAAGGAGGAACCCTTGGACCCGATCATGATCAGCGATGACTAGATCCGGTGGATCTTGGAGACAACTGGAAATACATGTAGCAGAGCACCCTACCAATGCAAGGTGAATACCAAGAAGAGAGTCGTAGCCATGAGGGGAGGCTTGGAGAGTGATGAGGAAGAGGTGGAGGATCTCTGGGCTGTGGAGCAGATTAAGGAAATCCTGCATGCAACATATGAGAGGAAGACGAGAGGTCCAAGAATGGGAAGAGAAGGAAACCATCCTATACATATTAATGTTAGTGTGGAACCCATAAACCCATGTTTGAATAATACACCAAAGAGAACACCACCATTTAGACAAACAAATTTTAGAAGCAGTCAGAGAGAAAGAAGTACATCTACACAAGGAACAACAACTGGAGGAGCCAGTTCAGGCAACACTAGTCAAGTATCTACACCATGCGGAGGTAATAGTTCATCATTCAAAATGGTAGGAAACGATCCCACCATCAGGTTACTCGGATTTTGAGGAGAAGCAACAGAAGACCCTGAGAAACATTTGTTCATTTGTGCAAAGATCTAGGAAGCAAAAAAGATGACTGTGAAGATACCAAACTTGCAGAACTAGCCGTTACACTAAGAGACTGCGCACTAGACTGGTACATGATTTTGGACACAAATAGTGCTCCTAGGATGACAAGGACACTGGAAGAAATTAAGAAGTTACTGATAAATGAGTTCCAGAAGCTGAGCTCAAAGGATCAATACATGAATGATATGATCAAAATAATATAGAAACCAGGAGAGTCTGTATGGGATATTGATCAGAGATTCAAGCGACTGAAGGGAAAGTTGAAGTATCTCATGACCGAGATGCAACATAGACCCTTATTTGTCAATTCACTATTAGCAAACTTAAAATATCCCTTGTGACAATAAAAGTTCCAAACGTAGGCACAGGCTTTGCAGGAAACCTTACAACTAGAAGAGATTCAGTATCAACAGACTGGCCGAGCTATCGAAGAACTGAAGGAGGATTTAAAGAACTTAACGATTCATCTGAACCAGAATAAGAACAAGGAAAAATAAGAAGCCATTTGGTGTACCACATGAAGGATGAAAGGACACCACAAGAACGAATGTCCAACATTCACACAGTATATGGCAGAAGGAATTCCAAATCCCCTACCAATGGGAGGATTGTGGTGCAAAATCTGCAAGAAAAGTTGGTCACAACCCTTATCACTACACAATGATGTAGAAATACTAGACAAACCCGAAGAGCTCATATTGCACCTTTTGCAAGTCAGTGGGCCAAGATGACAAAGACTAAAGAACTATGGAACTGATGCAAGAAAGGACATCTGACACATATAGAGTGTAGGCCAAAATGATGATTGGGACAAAAATGCCATAGTTCAATCAATTTCCAGCTCCATACAACACTGCACAACAACAATACATTACTGCACAACAACCATACACTAATGCACAACCATATTACAACATGACACAACCTCAGTACAATACCGCATAGTATAATCAGGGACCTTATTATAATGCATCGAGAGGAGATCGAGTAGGCTACAGAGGTGGAGGATGAGCCCAAGGAGGTTTCAGATGAGGTAGAGGACCATTGGTATGTCACAATCAACAAATGGGACATTACACAAGGGAATGTCCACTTCGACCAACCACTTGTATGTATTGTCGTGCATCGAACCATGATATAAAGGAATGTCTGACACTACTAGTAAAGATCAAGAAAAAGTGAAACCAGAACAACCAGAATGTTCAGTAGATTTCTGTTGAAGCAAGGGACGAAGGACAGAACATCAATATAGTTACTCATGGAGGAGCTAAAATAGGCGACAATATTGTTCGACAAAACCTAGTGGGTAAAGAAGAATGTCGAACCCAGAAAGTGGTTCGATGCACAAAAGGAGAAGGGTATATTTAAAGAAGCTAGACAAGAATTTTAGAAGGAAGACATAGCGTTGAAATCAACTGCCCAACAAAACAAGGAAGGACCAGAGTACGATATGCATCCATTATTGGATCATACCAACGAAATTCAACCCATGATGCAAGTAACTACAATCAAAGCTTTTTGCAATCATGTGTAAAATTATTAAGTGACCCATCATCTATGAAAATGTTGCAAAACATATTAGAAAAATGTAGTATGGAGACGAAAGAAAACCTAAAACCAAAAACTATCAATCACCTACATACAAGGATAATAACTAGTAGGGAATTTAGAATGAATGCCAACATCGAAGATTTCAACATGGGAGATATCATACTGGATCTAAGATCTGAAGTCAATGTACTACCAAAGAATACATGGCAATGCATGGGAGAGACAACATTATGATATTCACCTGTTCATTTAAAACTAGAAAACCAACACAAATTCCTTTCAATCAGAAGACTAAAAGGACTAACAGTGGACCTATATGGAGTGCGCACTAAAGTTGATTTTGAATTTATTCAAATAATGGACGGCACAACACCTTACCCAACGTTTCTTGTTCTTGATTGGGCATTTGAAAACCATGCCATAATCAACTTGAAGACCAGGAAAATGAAATTTGAGTCAAGAGAATAGAGGGTCATCGTGCCATTAGACCCATCAGAAGAGTAGAGGTTTGTAGAACCTACTGGCTTAGACTTAGAGGAAACCAACCAACTATACATAACAACTGTGCACGATGAGGATTACATAAACCCAACTGCAGATGATATAATCCATTGGAGAAGCATTACTTCATGTGCAATAGACTCAGACACCAGTTTAGAGAACTGGAAACAAAGTCTACATGAAGTATATATGACAAGATGTGCACGAATAGAACACGCACTAAGATGGGTAGGCACATAAATTAGGGAACCACCCAGTTTCCATGGAATAAATGATTTGGAAACATTCTTGACATAGTATGAAGACATAGTTTTAGAGAATCAAAGAATGTTATCACTTAATTTATCGCTCAAGGCCACACCTGCAATATGGTGGGGCACGCAAAAATATAGAATCAAAGATTGGTAACAATGTAAGCGATTATTGTGCATAAGGTTCGGTGTAGAAATATGATGGAAAAGGGGAACCAGAGGAACACTTGGAGAAGTGTAGAACGTTGTGGAAATTGACACCCGCATAGAAATGGCCTCATCACTTCATACAGACCCTAGAGGGCATACCAGCGAACTGGTTTACAGACTGGGAAATGCACAAAGGATTTGCGACCTGGATGACATTGCAACAGAATTTTACAGTCACTTTCTCATTCGAGCATGAGAACCCCAACATAGATGTCACACTTAAATATATAATAGGAGTGATATTCAACAAATAACCAAAAGTTGAACTGATCACATAAGAACAACAATGGAACAAACAGACGATCAAGGAACTGTTGTCTTGTTACAGGGTACAAGAAGAAGCACCAGACGAAGACGATCCGCACGATATTCAGATTGAAGAAGAAGAAGGAGAAAGAGAAGTGGAAGGTCCACCTACAGAATAATAATTTATTTTTGTGCCAATCAAAGTAAATAAAGTCAATATTGGGAAAACAGAGCAGACCAAAATGGAAAACGTTGGAGACTACTGGGATGAGAAAACAATGGAAATCATAACAGAGTTACTGCGCGAGTACAATGACCTATTTCCCAAAACATTTATAGAGATCAAAGGAATAGTCAGAGAGCTAGGACAAATGAATATACCACTCATATTGGAAGAGAAACTTATCAGAGAGTGACTCTAATGAATAAACCCAATATATAAGTAGAAACTCAAAGATGATATTGAGAGGATGCTCAAAGATGGCATCATAGAACAAGTCGAAGAATCAGAATGGATAAGCCTGATGGTAGTGCATGACAAGAAACAAGGAAGGATCAGGATATGTGTCGACTTCGGGAAGTTGAACGATGCATGCCTACATGACCCATTACCTACATCGTTCATAGACGAAGTATTAGAGAATGTAGGAGGACATGAAGCTTACTCATTCACTGATGGATTCTTAGGATACCATCATATAAATATAGCACAATAAGGCATATACAAGAATACATTTGTGATAGAATGGGGATCTTACCAATACATGGTCATGTCATTTGGACTGAAGAATTCACCAATAATATTTTCTAGAGTAGTCATTTGTCACATATCCACTACCATAATCAACTTTTCGTTGATTTTTGAAGAATCAGAGCCCTAGAATTACCTACGGAAGCCTAGAGCAAGCTAGCTCTTTCTCTCTCTCTGTTCCCATGTGATCGTGGGTCATGATCATAGGTCACGTAATCGTGGTGCCTCTTTGTATTTCACGCCTCGGTGCTATAGTGGTGTCGAATCATTCGACTCTGCAACCGCTGAACCCTAACAGAGCTAGCAATAGGCCAATAGGGACGAATCCCTACAGGGTTAGCAGATGGCGATTAGGAACGACCCTATCATGCGTTTGAGTGGAGTACAGGTGGCGAGAGGGGAAACATGACACGGTGGGTGACATGATAGGAGACGGGCCCCACTTCACACGCCACACCATTCCGGACCCCCCCCCACCCCCATTAAAGGAAGAATGGCAAGGGGGGTCCGAAATTCAGCTTAATGTCATTGATCAAGGTGAATAGATCCTGACCATTCCAGAGTTGCGCGTTTGATTCCAGNGCCTCAATCGTAGATCTGGGCAGGTGGACTTTGGTCATTCAGATCTGCTCGCCACTTACCCTTAGGCGCATTCGCAACCCAGCTTAAAGTTGACATCTCGTCCTCACATCTAACGATCGTTATAGACCCTGAGATCTTTTGAAATAATCTCGTCTGTTCATCGGGACTTAACCATATGCTAATCATCCCAATATTTATAAGTCTAGATTTTAGGGTTTGAGAGCACGAGGGAATGTGCCCTTTGGTATCCCAAGTGTCGAAACGTCGAAGTGCCAAACAAGCCTAAATCGGTGATAAGCCCTTTGGGTTATGCCTTGGTCAATATTACCTCTTCCCACATGACCACACTCTCTCTTCCATCGAGATTTGTCAAGGCAAGAGCCCAACCTCTTGTCAATAGAACTCTCAAAATATGGTCGAGGGAAAACAAAGGTACATTCAATGCTTGTATACTTCTATTAAGATATTGTTATATAACAAAGGTGTAATGCTAGTGGAATCAGATAGCTAAAATTCACTGAGTGCATGGGGAAGTGGGGAAGAACTGACAGAGAGAGGAGAAATGGAAGGAGGAAAAAATAAGGGCAATAAGGAGGAACCCTTGGACCCGATCATGATCAACAATGACTAGATCCGGTGGATCTTGGAGACAACTGGAAATAAGTGTAGCGGAGCACCCTACCAATGCAAGTTGAATACCAAGAAGATAGTCATAGCCATGAGGGGAGGCTTGGAGAGTGATGAGGAAGAGGTGGAGGATATCTAGGCTGTGGAGCAGATTAAGGAAATCTTGCATACAACATATGAGAGGAAGACGAGAGGTCCAAGAATGGGAAGAGAAGGCAACCATCCTATCCATATTAATGTTAGTGTGGAACCCATAAACCCATGTTTGAATAATACACCAAAGAGAACACCACCGTTTAGACAAACAAATTTCAGAAGCAGTCAGAGAGAAAGAAGTACATCTACACAAGGAACAACAACTGGAGGAGCCGGTTTAGGCAACACTAGTCAAGTATCTACATCGTGCGGAGGTAATAGTTCATCATTCAAAATGGCAGGAAATGATCCCACCATCAGGTTACTCATATTTCAAGGAGAAGCAATAGAAGACCCTGAGAAACATTTGTTCATTTGTGCAAAGATCTAGGAAGCAAAAAATATGACTCTGAAGATGCCAAATTTGCAAAACTATCCATTACACTAAGAGACTACGCACTAGACTGGTACATGATTTTAGACGCAAATAGTGCTCCTAGGATGACAAGGACACTGGAAGAAATTAGGAAGTTATCGATAAATGAGTTCCAGAAGATGAGCTCAGAGGATCAATACATGAATGATATGATCAAAATAAGATAGAAACCAGGAGAGTCTGTATGGGATATTGATCAGAGATTCAAGCGACTGAATGGAAAGTTGAAGTATCTCATGACCGAGATGCAACATAGACACTTATTTGTCAATTCACTATTAGCACACTTAAAATATCCCTTGTGACAACAAAAGTTCCAAACGTAGGCAGAGGCTTTGCAGGAAACCTTACAACTAGAAGAGATTCAGTATTAAAAGACTGGCTGAGCTATCGAAGAACTGAAGGAGGATTTAAAGAACTTAACGTTTCATCTGAACCAGAATAAGAACAAGGAAAAATAAGAAGCCATTTGTTGTACCACATGTAGGATGAAAGGACACCGTAAGAACGAATGTCCAACATTCACACAGTATATGGCAGAAGGAATTCCAAATCCCCTACCAATGGGAGGATTGTGGTGCAAAATCTGCAAGAAAACTGGGTCACAACCATTATCACTACACGATGATGTAGAAATACTAGACAGACCTGAAGAGCTCATATTGCACCTTTTTCAAGTCAGTGGGCCATGATGACAAAGACTAAAGAACTATGGAATTGATGCAAGAAAGGACATCTGACACATATAGAGTGCAGGCCAAAATGATGATTGGGATATAAATGCCATAGTTCAATCAATTTCCATCTCCATACAACACTACGCAACAACAATACAATACTGCACAACAACCATACACTAATGCACAACCATATTACAACATGACACAACCTCAGTACAATACCGCGTAGTATAATTAGGGACCTTAGTATAATGTATTGAGAGGAGATTGAGTAGGCTACAGAGGTGGAGGATGAGCCCAAGGAGGTTTCATATGAGGTAGAGGACCATTGGTATGTCACAATTGTCAAAAAATGGGACATTACACAAGGGAATGTCCACTTCGACCAACCACTTGTATGTATTGTCGTGCATCGAACCATGATATAAAGGAATGTCTGACACTACTAGTAAAGATCCAGAAAAAGTGGAACCAGAACAACCAGAATGTTCAGTAGATTTCCGTCGAAGCAAGGGATGAAGGACATAACATCAATATAGTTACTCATGGAGGAGCTAAAATAGGCGACGATATTGTCCGACAAAACCTAGTGGGTAAAGAAGAACGTCGAACCCAGGAAGTGGTTCGACGCACAAAAGGAGAAGGATATATTTAAAGAAGCTAGGCAAGAATTTCAGAAGGAAGACATAGAGTTGAAATCAACTGCCCAACAAAACAAGGAAGGACCAGAGTACGATATGCATCCATTATTGGATCATACCAACGAAATTCAACCCATGATGAAGTAACTACAATCAAAGGATTTTTGCAATCATGTGTAAAATTATTAAATGACCCATCTTCTATGAAAATGTTTCAAAACATATTAGAAAAATGTAGTATGGAGACGAAAGAAAAACTAAAACCAAAAATTATCGATCACCTACATACAAGGATAATAACTAGTAGGGAATTTAGAATGAATTCCAACATCGAAGATTTCAACATGGGAGATATCATACTGGATCTAGGATCTGAAGTCAATGTACTACCAAAGAATACATGGCAATGCATGGGAGAGACAACATTATGATATTCACCTGTTCATTTAAAACTAGAAAACCAACACAAATTCCTTTCAATCAGAAGACTGAAAGGAGTAACAGTGGACCTATATGAAGTGTGCACTAAAGTTGATTTTGAATTTATTCAAATAATGGACGGCACAACACCTTACCCAATGTTTCTTGTTCTTGATTGGGCATTTGAAAACCATGCCATAATCAACTTGAAGACCAGGAAAATGACATTTGAGTCAAGAGAATACAGGGTCATCGTGCGATTAGACCCATCAGAAGGGGAGAGGTTTGTAGAACCTACCGGCTTAGACTTAGAGGAAACCAACCAACTATACAGAACAACTGTGCGCGATGAGGATTACATAAACCCAACTGCAGACAAGATAATCCATTGGAGAAGAATTACTTCATGTGCAATACACTTCAGACACCAGTTTAGTGAACTGGAAACAAAGGCTACATGAAGTATATATGAGAAGATGTGCACGAATAGACCACACACTAAGATGGGTAGGCAGAGAAATCAGGGAGCCACCCAGTTTCCATGGAAAAAATGATTTGGAAACATTCTTGACATAGTATGAAGACATAGTTTTAGAGAATCAAAGAATGTTATCACTTAATTTATCACTCAAGGCCACACCCACAATATGGTGGGGCACGCAAAAAGATACAATCAAAGATTGGTAACAATGTAAGAGATTATTGTGCATAAGGTTCGGTGCAGAAATATGATGGAAAAGGGGAACCAGAGGAACACTTGGAGAAGTGTAGAACGTTGTGGAAATTGACACCCCCATAGAAATGGCCTCATCACTTCATACAGATCCTAGAGGACATACCAGTGAACTGGTATACAGACCGGGAATTGCACAAAGGACTTGCGACCTAGATGACATTGCAACAAAATTTTACAGTCACTTTCTCATTCGAGCATGAGAACCCCAACATAGATGTCACACTTAAAAATATAATAGGAGTGATATTCATCAAATAACCAAAAGTTGAACTGATCACAGAAGAACAACAATGGAGTAAACATACAATCAAGGAACTGTTGTCTTGTTACAGGGTACAAGAAGAAGCACCAGATGAGGACGATCCGCACGATATTCAGATTGAAGAAGAAGAAGGAGAAAGAGAAGTGGAAGGTCCACCTATAGAATAATAATTTATTGTTGTGCCGATCAAAGTAAATAAAGTCAATATTGGGACAACAGAGCAGCCCAAAATGGAAAACATTGGAGACTACTGGGATGAGAAAATAATGGAAATCATAACAAAGTTATTGCGCGAGTACAATGACCTATTTCCCAAAACATTTACAGAGATGAAGGGAATAGTCAGAGAGCTAGGACAAATTAATATACCACTCATTTTGGAAGAGAGACTTATCAGAGAGTGACTGTAAAGTCTGAACCCAATATATAAGTAGAAACTCAAAGCTGAGATTGAGAGGATGCTCAAAGCTGGCATCATAGAACAAGTCGAAGAATCAGAAAGGATAAGCCCGATGGTAGTGCAGGACAAGAAACAAGGAAGGTTCAGGATATGTGTTGACTTCGGGAAGTTGAACGATGCATGCCTACATGACCCATTACCTACATCATTCACAGATGAAGTATTAGAGAATGTAGGAGGACATGAAGCTTACTCATTCACTGATGGAGTCTTAGGATACCATCATATAAATATAGCACAATAAGACATATACAAGAATAAATTTGTGATAGAATGGGGATCTTACCAATACACGGTCATGTCATTTGGACTGAAGGATGCACCAATAATATTTTCTAGAGTAGTCATTTGTCACATATCCACTACCATAATCAACTATTCATTGATTTCTGAAGAATCAGAGCCCCCGAATTACCTACAGAAGCCTAGCGCAAGCTAGCTCTTTCTCTCTCTATGTTCCCATGTGATCGTGGGTCATGATCATAGGTCAAGTAATCATCGTGCCTCTTTGTATTTCGCACCTCGGTGCTACAGTGGTGTCGAATCATTCGACTCTGCAACTGCTGAACCCCGGCAGGGCTAGCAACAAGCCAATAGGGACGAATCCCTAGAGGGTTAGCAGATGGCCATTAGGAATGGCCCTATCATGTGTTTCAGTGGAGTACAGGTGGCGAGAGGGGAAACATGACATGGTGGGTGACGTGATAGGATACGGGCCCCACTTCACACGCCACACCATTTTGGACCCCCCCCCCACCCCCATTAAAGGGAGAATGGAAAGGGGGGTCCGAAATTCACCTTAATGTCGTTGATCAAGGCGAATAGACCCTGACCATTCCAGAGTTGAGCGTTTGATTCGAGACACCCCCCCTCACCGCTAAAGGAAAAATAATAAGGGGGCTTCAAAATGAAGCCGCAATCGTAGATCTGGGTAGGTGGACTTTGGCCGTGAAGATCTGCTCGCCACTTTCCCTTAGGCGCATTCGCAACCCAGCTTAAAGTTGACATCTCTTCCTCAAATCTGACGATCGTTATAGACCCTGAGATCTTCCGAAATAATATCGTCCGTTCATCGGGACTTAACCATATGCTAATCATCCCAATATTTATAGGTCTGGATTTCAGGGTTTCAGAGCACGAGGGAATGTGCCCTTTGGTATCTCAAGTGTCAAAACGCCGAAGTGCCAAACAAGACTAAATCGGTGATAATACCCTTGGGTTATGCCTCGGTCAATATTACCTCTTCCCACATGATCACACTCTCTCTTCCATCGAGATTTGTCAAGGCAAGAGCCCGACCTCTTGTCAACAGAACTCCCAAATCCCCGATCCCCGATTTCGCGAAACGGGTAATCTCTCAACACGTAGCCTCCCGAGATCGGTCATTCTATGACTACTTTGGGGTTTCCATCATGGAACATCCCAATCTCTCATTAACAACACTCCCGAGTTCCCGACTCCCGATTTCCCGAAATGGGAGATCTCTCGACATGTGGCATCCTTTAATCCGATGACCCAAATCTATTTCAGGGATTTCGCCCTTATTCACTGGGGGTTTAACCCTTGGTATCTTCTGACAGTTCCAACGAAAGTCGGGTTTTCCAGCTGACATCTGACATCTCAGACCAGTTCCTAACTTGTGCATTCTCCCACGACTTCCTGGATGAGAAAAATCAATGGCCCAACTGTTCTCATGGACCTCGGGGATCTACGATCCCGATTTCGTCACTATCCATGAAGGTACAGAAAGACAAGGTGGTAAGACATTTAACATCCTACTTTCTCCTACCAAATCTAATGGTCATGAGTGACCACAGATTTCCCAATGGGATCTCGTCCATCAATCAACACCTATTAAGGTTAAGGTACTTATCTTTCCATCTTCCTCTTCTTATTTGACGATCGTGAGTGACCACAGATCTCCCGATGGGATCTCGTCTGTTGATTCGATACTTATCAAGGATTTCTTATGGCCTTGTGCCTTCACATCCTCCTTCCAGGTTCTTGATGATGTTTTCAAGGAGGGTATCTCTATGGGGAGGTTTACCCAGGGTACTATCTAAGGCAGATAAGGGTATCTCTCTCCCGAGAACCAGGCGTGAAGTCTGAGTTAGATCAGTTTGCATATAAATAACAATTTAAGAGAGCATAAGCCACATGTAGTCTTTCCATATAAACATACAACTACCAGTACTGATCAAGACACCATACATACATTATTATAATGAAGTCATTCATAGTTTCATAGCTTATGATCATAAATGTCAGCATACATATATTTCAAGATGTCAAAGGAAAAACACTTATAAGAAAGTAACACTAGGGGTTATGCAAATACTGAGAGGGGTGCTCGTTTCCACCCAATCGTAGGCTCAACGACTCCCAGTGGATTTACCACTAGCCACCCCCGAGCTGAGACCACGATGCTGTGAGATTGCATCTCTGTTTTCTAGTGACCAGTAGCGAAGGTTACTCTCCTTCCTCTCTGCTATCACCCACTCTTCATATTGCCAGAGTTCTCTTTTCCCCCTCATGTCTTCCCCCCCAATTGCTTCTTCCCCACACCTTATCCTCTTGCGAGGTTGCATGTGGCATGATTTCCCTCACGCCGGTCAAGCCTGATGGCTCTACGGATGGGCGGTTCACCTCCCCATCCCTCATTAACTCCTGAGGAGCCATATGTCTACCAGCCTGCGAGACATTTAATTCGGGGTCAACAATCCACTTTTGGTTCTCCGGGCCAGTGGAGTCCAAATATAGTATTGATTCTCGGTGGAATTTAACACCACCTTTCCAGGTGCCTTCCACTGCCTTTCTGCAGCCATCGTGGTCTCTTTTTCAGCACATCCCCTCTCAGCAGTCCTGCAATATAAATTCATAATGTTATTCACATTCATCGACCTTTTCCACAAGGTCCGTTCACATCACATATTCACATTTCTGAGTTTTCCACAGTTCTGGGCCAATCCAATTATTTTTACAAACTAGGGGAAATAGGGTGTTACAATTCCCTCCCCCTTAAAGGAACATCATCCTCGATGTTCTTATCTTTTAACATGAATTGCATGTACAAAAGTAAACAAAATCGGATATGCTTGTCTCATGGCATCCTCCATTTCCCATGTAGCCTCATCTGGGCCAAAATGTCTCCACTGGACCTTTACCTGTGAAATGGTTTTGTTCCGGAGTGGGGTTTCCTTTCAGTCCAATATGCATTGGGGTTCTAGTAGAAATTCTCCCTCTGATTCCACCTGGATCATAGACTAGTCAATTATATGATTAGCATCATGTACATATTTCTTCAATAATGAAACATGGAAAACATTATATGCTTTTACTGTGGGAGGAAGTGCTAGACGATAGGCTACAGGTCCCACTCTATCCAAAACCTCGAAGTGTCCAGAATACTGGGGTGCCAACTTGGCACAAGCTCCCATTTTCAGGGAACTCCTTCTGGACTTAATTATGAGATATACATGGTCTCCCATTTTGAACTCTCTTGGAGTTATCTTTTGGTCGGCATAACTTTTCTGTCGATTCTGAGCGACCTTCAGATTTTGTTTTATCTGAGTCACTTTCTTTTCCATTTCTTTCAACATGTCGGGTCCAAAAGAAATCCTATTTACAGGATTACTCCAGCTGACTAGAGTATTACACGACCTACCATAGAGGATCTCGAAGGGACTCATCTTTAAAGATGCTTGGTAGCCGTTGTTGTAGGCGAATTCTACCAATGGCAGGTAGTCTTCCCACTTCTTGGGTTGATGCATTATATGCATCCTTAACATATTCTCTAATATTTGATTCACTCTTTCTGACTATCCGTCGGTTTGAGGGTGATAGGCAAACAACAATTTGGTCTCTAAACCAACCATCAGTGATTTCCAAAAATTGGAAGTAAATTTGGTGTCTCTATCAGACAATATCTCTTTTGGCATATCGTGCAGTATAAACACCTTTTTCATGAATACTTGGGCGATATCTATCGCCTTGCAGGTTGAATTGACGGGGATGAAATGAGCAGAGTTGCTCAGTTTATCCACCACTACCATAATGGCATCATTTTGTTTGGTTGAAGTTGGCAATCCAGTGATAAAATCCATGGAGATGGTTTCCCATTTCCATTCTAGGATGGGTAAAGGGTGTAATAGTCATGCTGGGTGTCGATGTTCTACTTTAACTTGTTGGCACTCTATGCATTGGGCCAAATATTTGGCTATGTATTTCTTCAATCCAGGCCAATAAAATTGTTTTTGGGTGGCAGTGATCATTTTCTAGTATCCTGGGTGACCAATATATGGTCTTTTATGTAGTTCATCCATAATGAACCTCTTCAAGTCGTCACAATTTGGAATGTACAGTCTATCTCTGTAAGTGAGAAGACCTCCTTCAGTCATCTGGTAGCCTTCATATTTTACTCCAGCGGGTTCTTGCTGTAGGTACAGGGTCACATTCTGAATGAAGGGATCTGTCTCCTATGCATTTCTGACTCTGTTCTTTACATCTGTCTCACAGGTACTCACCTCTACGAGGTGAATTGTTTTCATGCTTCTGCTAAGGGCATCGGCCACCCTATTTTCTTTCCCTTTAATGTGTTTGATTTCAAAATAAAATTCGCTAAGGAGGGCCATCCATCTAGCTTGTATGGCATTGATCTTTGGTTGGTCAAACAAATACCGCAATCCATAATGATCTGTTATAAGGACAAATTTTCTTCCCAAGAGGTAATGCCTCCACATTTTCAAGGCATGCACTATGGCAGCCAGTTCTAGATCATGAGTCACATAGTTGACTTCATGTTCGTTCAATTTTCGGATTCATAGCAGATCACACTTCCTTTCTGCATAAGGACTCCTCTGAGCCCTTCCTTACAGGCATCTGTGCACACAAGGAAGTCAGCTTCTGGGTCAACGATTTTCAACACGAGTGCATGGGTCAGTAGATGTTTCAGGGTTTGGAATCTTTCTTCACATTTCTATGTCCACAGAAATTTTTTCCCCTTCTTTTGGAGGGCAGTGATTGGACAACCAATCTTGGAGAATTCTTTTATAAATCTCCTATAGTATCCCACTAATCCCATAAAGGATCTGATGTATGAGACATCCTTTGGGGTAGGCCATTCCATGATAGACCTGATCTTGTCAGGATCTACTGCTACCCCTCCCTCTAAGAGAACATGTCCCAAGAAATGTATTTTCTTCTGAAAGAAGTCACATTTGATGAATTTAGCATAGAGTTGATGCTCTCTTAGCACTTGCAACACAAGTCTAAGATGCTCTCCATGTTCTTCTCTATTCTTAGAGTAGATTAATATGTCATCAATAAAAACTAATACAAATTTATCTAAACATTTACTCAGTACATTGTTCATTAAGAACATGAAAGTGGCAGGGGCATTGGTTAACCCAAATGTCACTACCACAAATTCATAGTGACCATATTGTGTCCGAAAAGCGGTTGTATGGATGTCTTCACCCTTGATTCGGACATGATGGTATCTTGAACTCAAGTCAATCTTTGAGAAAATAGACGCACCTCCCAACTGATCGAATAGATCATCGATCCTGGGCAAGGGGTACTTTTTATTTATGGTTACTCTATTGAGTTGTCTATAATCTATGCACAGTTTAAGGGTGCCATCCTTCTTTTTCACAAACAGGACTGGTGCTCCCCATGGGGACATGCTAGGTCGAATATAACCCTTATCCATCATTTCTTTCAATTGCAATTTGAGTATCAATAACTCAGGTGTGCTCATCCGGTAGGGTGTCCTAGACACCGACACCGCTCCTGGTGCGAGCTCTATCGAGAAGTCAATGTATCTTCTCGGAGGTAGACCTGGTACCTCTTCCAGAAACACATCTCTATATTCTCTCAGGATAGGGTGATCATCAGGGCTTGGTTTATCACCTTCGATTGTTTTCAACACCTGAATTGCATATAGGGGACACCCTTTTCGACAATACTTTCTCATTTGCAGGAATAATATTTGCCTCACCGAGACCGGTTTTCAGATCCCTTGGAGGGTTATTCTTTTTCCTTCTTTGCTCACACATTCTGTCATTTTATGGTAACAGTCTAGTCTAGCTTTATGGGTGGCTAGCCAGTCCATACCAATCAACAGATCGTATGATCCCAGGGGTAATATGTTAAGGGTTGCTTGGGTGGGGAATTCACCCAACATTAATTGGCAGGCTGGTATGACCTATGCTACCCTTCTTTTGGTGCCAGTGGCTAACTGTACCAACCATGGATTGGTTTGTCTTTGTGGTTGTAGTTTACACTTATCAATAGCTCTAGGGGCTATATAACTCAAATTTGAACCAGGGTCAATCAAAACAGACACCAGATGGTTGAAAATCATACCTTCTATTTCCACCACTGAAGCTTGGTGGTCAGATTGGTTATTATCCAAGGCTGCATAAATCTACGACACACTCCGTGCCACATCATTGACTGTGGTAGCTTCCTGAATGTTATAAACTTTCTGACTGTTCTGTTTTCGGCGTGGACACTCTCTCAGGAGATGCTCTTCTCCGCAACCCCAACATTTCAAAGGTTCTCTCTTTGGGTTATCAGTCTTCACTGGTATTGGTCCAGAAGTTTTATTTTCGTCTGAGGAGGGAAAGTTCTGTTGGAGAACACTCCGGGCTGGAAAGTTCATTCTGGGGTTCTTCTTGTAGTTCTTAAATCCTGAGGATTTGATCCCCTTTTTCTGGAATCTCGAACCACTCTTTTGTTTCCAGTCTCCATGAGACTCTGCCCGATGTACATATTGTTCATGAGAATATGTTGCCTTTCGAATAGTGTCTTCTAAGGCCTTTGGCTCGTCAAATTCAATTCGGTTCCTGTATTCCTTGGGTAGACCACTGATGAAGCGTTGCACCTTTGCCTTCTCTTCTTTTATGTAGAGTACATATCTCAATAAGTCGAGGAATTTGCTGACATATTCCTCTATAGTGAGTTTCCCCAGTTTGAGTTCATAAAACTCTTTAGCCTTCTCATCGAAATAATTTTCCAAAAAATACTTCTTCGGGAAGTACTTCTCAAACTGTTTCCAGGACAGGTCCTCCTCACGGACCCCTTTCATATTCTTAAGATCTTCCCACCAGATGGAAGCTTTTCTGTTCAGATTGAAAGTGGCCACTCGGGCCTTCAAATTATCTGAAAAATCATGGACTCTGAAATATTTCTTCAGTCCAAGTAGCCAGGCCTCAGCTTCCTCTCACTTCTTTATCTCACCATCAAAGGAGGGAGGAATGGCATTTCTGAATTCCTCAAATTTATGATCCTTGGAAGTCTTTTTCTTCGTCTGTTTTCTTCGAGAATAGGAACTAGTCCTGCTGCTGGAAGAGCCTTCCGAATCGCCAGCTTCCTTCTCAAAGGAATCATCTGGCATTGGTCCTTTATATCTGGGGTGGACCTTCCTTGAGGTGCTCCTCTCAGTATGGCCACTGATACGACCATGTTTTTGCATCTCGGGTTCATGCTGCATTTGTCGTTGTAGGTCGGATAAGCTCTGCAGTAAAACTGCATTAATTTCAGTTTTCTTTTCTTGTTCTTTCATCATCCTTTCATTGTCGACCTTGCAACTTTGCAATTCAACCATGAGACTCCTCACAGTCTTGGCTAGATCTAAATGGGTTCCTATTTCTCTTCTTTCGTCAGACTCTTCGTCTCTATTGTGGGAGCCTTCTCCCATCTCTTGGTGAGTCACCATTCTCTATGTCTGTAAGTTCCCACAGCTGATCGTCCACTTAGGTGAAAAGACAAACGCTGGTTATTAGTCAAGAGTTAGATACATTTTATAACCTACGCATAAATTCATAACTCTTTCACATGCATACACAGTTGAGTTCTCATTTCCAAGTTTTGATCCTAGATAAGAGAGTTAAGTTAGGGGGTTACTCCTCGTAGGAGTGCTTCAAATGGAGCTTATGAGAAACTCATTCATGAGCCCAATCAGGTTGAGTGTTGTCACCATGATGTGATACCACTTTGTCACATATCCACTACCATAATCAACTTTTCATTGATTTTTGCATAATCAGAGCCCCGAATTAGCTATGGAGGCATAGCGCAAACTATCTCTTTCTCTCTCTTTATTCCCATGTGATCGTGGGTCATCATCACAGGTCACGTAATCGTGGTGCCTCTTTTTATTTCGTGCCTCGACACTACAGTGGTGTCGAATCATTCGACTCTGCAACCCTCGAACCCCGACAGGGCTAGCAACAGGCCAATAGGGATGAATCCCTACAGGGTTAGAAGATAATCATTAGGAACGGCCCTGTCATGTGGTTGAGTGGAGTACAGGTGGTGAGAGGGGAAACATGACACGGTGGGCGACGTGATANCGCTAAAGGCAGAACAACAAGGGGGCTCTGGAATGAAGCCTCAACCATAGATCTGGGCGGGTGGACTTTGGTGATTCATATCTTCTCGCCACTTACCCTAAGGAGCATTCGTGCCCCAGGTTAAAGTTGACATCTCTTCCTCACATCTGATAGTCATTATAGACCCTGAGATCTTCTAAAATAATATCATTCGTTCATCGCGACTTAACCATATGCTAATCATCCCAATATTTATAAGTCTGGATTTCGGGGTTTGAGAGCATGAGGGAATGTGCCCTTCGGTATCCCGAGTGACGAAACTCTGAAGTGCCAAACAAGCCTAAATCAGTGATTAGCCCCTTGGGTTATGTCTTGGTCAATATGACCTCTTCCCGCATGACCACACTCTCTCTTCCGTTGGGATTTGTCAAGGCAAGAGCCCGACCTCTTTTCAATGGAACTCCCGAATCCCCGATCCCTGATTTCCCAAAATGGGTAATCTTATGACACATAGCCTCCCGAGATTGGTCGGTCTACGACTACTTTGGGGTTTCCATCATGGAACATCCTGATCTCTCCTTACCAGCACTCCCGAGTTCCTGACTCCCAATTTTCCAAAATGGGAGATCTCTCGACATGTGGCCTCCTTTAATCAGACGACCCAAATCTATTTCGGGGCTTTCGCCCTTATTCACTGGGGGTTTAACCCTCGGTATCTTCTGACAGATCGAATGGTTGTCGGGTTTTCCAGCCGAGATCTGACGGCCTAGACCGGTTCCTAACTTGTGCATTCTCCCATGACTTCCTAGACGGGAAAAATCAACGACCCAACTGTTCTCATGGACCTCGAGGATCTACAATCCCGATTTCGTCACTATCCATGAAGGTACAGAAAGAGAAGGTGGTAAGGAATTTAACATCCTACTTTCTCCTATCAAATCTAACAGTCATGAATGACTACAGATTTCCTGATGGGATCTCCTTCGTCGATCAACACCTATCAAGGTTAGGGTACTTATCCTTCCAGCTTCTTCTTCTTATCTGACGGTTGCGAGTGACCAAAGATCTCCCGACGAGATCTCGTCCGTCGATTCGATACTTATCAGGGATTTCTTAAGGCCTTGCGCCTTCATGTCCTCCTTCCAGGTTCTTGATGATGTTTTCAAGGAGGGTATCTCTATGGGGAGGTTTACCTACGGTACTATCTAAGGAAGATAAGGGTATCTCTCTCCCGAGAACTAGACGTGAAGTCTGAATTAGATCAGTTTGCATATAAATAACAATTTAAGAGAGCATAAGCCACACGTAGTCTTTCCATATAAACATAAACTACCAGTATTGATCAAGACACCATACAAACATTATTATAATGAAGTCATTCACAATTTCATAGCTTATGATAATAAATGTCAGCATACATATAGTTGAATATGTCAAAGGAAAAACACTTATCAGAAAGTAACACCAAGGGTTATGCAACTGCTGAGAGGGGTGTTCTTTTCCACCCAACCGTAGGCTCAACGACTCGCAACGGATTTACCACTAGCCACCCCTGAGATGAGACCACGATGATGTGAGACTGCATCTCTGTTTTGCAGTGACCAGGAGCGAAGGTTACTCTCCTTCCTCTCTGGTATCACCCACTCTGCATATCGCTAGAGTTCTCTTTTTCCCCTCGCGTCATCCGCCCCAATTGCTTCTCCCCCACGTCTTATCCTCTTGCGAGGTTGTGTGTGGTGCGATTTCCCTCGCGTCGATCAGGCCTGACGACTCTACGGATGGGCGGTTCACCTCCCTGTTGGCAGCCAACCCATTTTTTTGATTGCTCTCAAAAAAGATGCCTACACCCCTTGTCGTATTACGACAAATAATTGTCGCATTGTGCTTCTAGACATTCGTCTCATTTTTGCGACCATTGCAATTCAATTTCGACTCAGTTTTCACAACTGCAAGTGTGAAAACACCTCTTTCGTTGCTAAGATTGTCGTCGTCTTTGGTTGATTTGCTGAAAGATACTTGATCACTGGTTTATCACATGACTGCTAAAGGTTTTATCAAACTTATGTTCTTGAGAATTATCTTATCTTGATTGCACATTTGGATATATTTGATTGTTAAACCTTTGGGCATAAAAGTTATTGGTCTTGTTTTGATCTTATGAAAATTATAATGGATTTGGTCATATGGTTTTTATCCTTGGTTTTGGACTTTCACTCGATTATTATATGAAGAAATTTTGATTGCATGGTTCTAAGACTTTGGAATACAAACATATACAATATGCACCGAATACATGGACAAGTTTATAAGGTATGATAGCAATGGTTCAAGGCGCATGAATTAATCATATTGAACTTTACAAATCGATACTTGACATACTATGTTTGCAAAGTTGGATTATACGTTGAATGTTTCATAAGTCCCGAGCTATGTAAACCCTGTGTTTGAGCGTTTGATTGAACGATGGAATTGGCACGTTGGATCGATAGTTAATGCTGGTACTGTTCTTGTTTAAACTTAACACTTGGCACATAATGATCACATGAGTTGTTGATTCAGATTCGGATGAATGGCACGTAAAGGTGATGATTCACCTGTTGGCTAGTCGATGCATTTGTTTAAATGATTATGGTTTTAATAGCTCTGTACAGGTCATTAATACGATGAGTGGCGATGGTAATCCCACCACCTTCGCACGTACGGAGTTGTTTTCGGTCTCGTCGAGCATTCAAACTATTGAAACCCTATCGTATTCACTTTGTGCATTGTTCATTCGGTGTGAACCCTACCATGAACAGAGGTTATGGCTCCTGTTGTGAGGGCCGAACCTAATGGATGCCAAGCGCTGTTAACATTCGATGGTGCATACAGCGACCTTGAAGAATTTGGGTGGCTTTCGTTTTTAAGGAAGTTCGATGGTTTTAATATTTCTGTTGCTCGGCAATTCGCACTGTCATTTGACGGTTGCCGAGCCAAAGTTGGAGATGTCCAGCTTGAAATCACCGAACAATCTCTCAGCCTGGCAACTAGTCTGCCTGTCAAGGGACAAAGATGGTCCAAAAGCTACAAAGTAAACGATGTCCCATGG
>ML778111.1:100692-112704 GCA_009831015.1 Picea engelmannii | reverse complement strand
ATTAGTTTCTAGTTTCCTTAGTTTAGATTATTTAGCTCATATCACTTTCTCTTTGGTTTCCTTATGAGACCTCAGAGCGGCCAACGGAGCCGTTAAACTCGTCAGGGTGGTCCATACCAAACGGCTTGGGTTATTTAGACAACCCCGAACCGGTTCCACTCTTCCAGTTGACGGATGGACTGTTTCGCCCATCAACACTCCCCATCCCTCATTAACTCCTGAGGAGCCATCTGCCTACCAGCCTGCGAGACATTTAATTCGGGTTCAGCAAGCCTCTTTTGGTTCTCCAGGCCAGTGGAGTCCAAATACAGTATTTATTCTCGGTGGAAGTTAATGCCACCTTTCCAGGTGCCTTCCACCGCCTTTCTACAACCATCGTGGTCTCTTTTTTAGCACATCCCCTCTCAACAGTCCTGCAATATAAATTCATACTGTTATTCACATTCATCAACATTTTCCACAAGTTCCATTCACATCACATATTCACATTTCTAAGTTTGCCATAGTTCTGGGCCAGTCCAGTTATTTTTACAAACTAGAGGAAATAGGGTGTGACATCATTGTTGCGTTTAAGGAATTCATCCATCGGTTTCTCAAAGTATACCTAGATGATTGGACAATTTACAGTTTGTTGAAATACCATGTAGAAGTATTATGCCTAATGTTAGAAAGATGCAGACAGTTCCAGATATCACTGAACATAAAGAAATGCATATTTAGAACAGTGTTTGGGATACTATTGGGTCATAGAGTATGTAAATAGGGTTTATTATTAGATCCCACAAAGATTGCATTAATTGTTAACTTACAACCACCAAAAACAGTTTGTCAATTAAGAGCGAAGTTGGGAGACATGGGATACTATAGGAAATTTATCAAAAGATATGCACAGATTACTGCACAAATAGAAGATTTGTTAAGAAAGAACACAAAGTTCGAGTGGAATGACGAGTGTCAACATGGTCTGGATAATCTGAAGAAAAATATGGTTACCGCGCCGATATTGGTATTTCTAGACTGGGAGAATACATTCCACATGCATGTAGATGCATCAGCCATATCACTTGGAGCTATCTTGGAGTAGCCAGGAGTGAGAGACTTGGATCACCCAATAGCATTTGCGAGTATAAAGATATCTGAATCAGAAAAAAAATATAACATGATAGAAAGAGAAGGCCTAGCTATGGTTTATGCACTACAGAAATTCAAACATTACTTACTTGGAAAACATTTTAAGATGTTCAACGATCACTCATCCTTGAAATACCTAGTCAAAAAGCAAGTGTTGGGGGGGAGAATCTGTCGATGGTTACTACTATTCCAAGAATTTGACTTTGAAGTAATAGTTAATCCAGGAAAATTGAATGCAGGACCTAACCATCTATCAAGGGTCACCAATGGAAAAGAACCTACAAACTTGGAGGACAACTTTCCAGATGCACAATTATTCTCAGTACAGATTGTTGATGAAAACCTCGTAGATATCATCCAGTATTTGAACATAGGTACTGCACTGCAAGAATATAGCACCGCACAGAAGAAAAAACTGGTAGTTCATGCTGCCGACTATCTACTGATTGCAGGACACTTATACAAAATGGGTGCAAATAGAATCTTGCGAAGATATGTGTTAGAGAAAAAATGACTAAGAGTTTTAGTAGAATCCCATGAAGGAATAGAACGAGGGAATTATGTAGTTAAAGTTACCGCATAGAAGGTATTTCGTGCAAGAATATGGTGGCCAATGATTCATAGAGACTCAAAGGAGTAGTGTCAAAGATGCGATGTCTATCAAAGGGTAGGCAAACTCAACAGAAGAGATGAGATGTCATTACGACCACAAGTAACATTCTAGGCATTCGAAAAGTGGGAAATAGACTTCATGGGACCAATCAACCCACCAACAAAAGGAACATGAGTTAGTTACATTATCACTGTGACGAAATAGCTAACAAGATGGGTGGAAGTCGCACCAGTGAAGGATTATAGCCTAGAAACAACGACACACTTTTTATTTGAACAAGTCATTTCTCGATTTGGGTGTCCAAGAATTTTGATGAGCGACTAAGGAATGCACTTTATAAATAGCACCATAAGTGTGATGACTAAATATTTTGAAGTCCATCACCAGAAGAGAACACCATATCACCCACAAGCGAATGACACAGTGGAAGTATTCAACAAAATTCTGGAGAATGCAGTGACAAAGATATGCAACGTCAAAAGGGACGAGTGGGACCTCAAAGTACCAACAATATTATGGGCATACAGGACTATGTGCAAAAATTTGACAAGGAACACACCATTTAAACTAGTTTACGACCAAGAAGAAGTGGTACCATTAGAATTTTTAGTATCAAGCTTGTGCATAACAACCATCACAAAAATGGCAGAACGAGGCGCAGTACAGGAGAGACTGAATCAATTAATGACCATGTAGGAAGATTGAATCTTGGCAGGATTCCACCAACAAGTTCAAAAATCAAGAGATAAATAGTGGCACGATAGACACATCAAGAAGAAAATGTTCAAGGAAGGAGACCTCGTATTGATGTATGAAAAAAAATCGTTTCAGCACCCAGGAAAGATCAGAATGCATTAGTTAGGACCATACGAGGTAAAATTAGTCACAAGGGGAGGGGTTGTACAATTAAGAGACTTATCAGGCGCAAAACTCAAAGGGATGATTAATGGGAGTTGACTGAAGCTCTACAAGGATAGTTGACCAACCACAACGTAGTAAAAAACAAAAAGAAACAAAAGAGAGGAACCAAAGAGGTTGTAGTGTGCTAGAGGTATAAATGCCAGATGAACTTAGAAACAAAACCTCAGTGAGGAAAAGGACAATGGTCACATAAAAAGGGAAACGAGCAGGAAAATGAAAGTCGGTAAAAGCAGTACAACAAGACAATATTAGGCAGAATTGAAGGCCGAAAAGGACCGATGGGACATCACATTAATCGTGCCAACATAAGTTGGAAAATCAGGTGTAATGGAAAGTACGAAACAACCGGAGATACATTGAACCTGTAATTAAGGTGCATTAAACCCATAATCAAGGAAGCGTCCTCGACAAGATTCATGGGAAATCCATACAACACATGGACACGGGAGCCATTAGTCTATTCACGAAAAGAGAACAAATAGAGAAGAAAAGAGCCTAAAGAGAACACGATGACTTCGCATATATCACAGAGACCATTCGAATCTAGTGGATATTTGAAATTCACCTCCATGGCACCGCCCAAGCAAGCATAAGCGATCCAAACCGTCAAGAAAACTAGAGTTCAGACCAAGTCACGAGGATAGGAGGAAGAAGGTGAACAACAACCGCCGAAGATTGTCAATGCTGACGAAATCCCATCTCCAGACACAACAGTGGTGAACCTCACACTCATAGTGGGGGAAACCCAACAACCAACACAAAAGTACATGAGTAAGGAGATACCAATGGAAACACAGGAGCCACAGAAACAGGAGACAAAAACCCTAAAGGAGTTGCAACTAGAGAATGTCGAAGAAGCTCCAAGAGTTAATGGAGCAGAGTCGATCCGGGAGTCAGAAGTTGATCCAGATGATTCGCATACGACCATATCATACCACTCGGAAAGAGGGATGGTCAAAAATTCCTCAGAATTAATAGAATGGTATACAAAGAAACAACCAGAAGCCGTTGGAACATTAAGCCAGCCACCAGCGGTGAATAAGGACAAGATACAAATACCTAGGTCACCTCGCAAGAAACCTGCCGCAGAAATTATTCTACCACCCATACAAGAGGGGGTATAGGTAGGACCAAATATACTGGGTCATATCGGGAAGCTCAAATACTCAGACCAGGATTTCGCAGACGAGGACAAGTTTCTGGAACTTGCGAAGAGGGTATTTTTACAGACTACGGGCACAAATCAAGTTGGAGAACTAATTGACCAACCAATCCAGTGGGAAAATGGACTGCAGAAAATAGGAATTTTAGGTCTTTGGACTTACACATTTTGGCAGAGGGTATCACATGATTTCATGTGTCAAATAGATGCTAACATTCACACATGGTGGGGAAATTTGGTTGGACAAGTGCATCTCGATAGATGTTGATCTTATTGCAAAAATAATAGGTTTACCAATTCAGGGTATGGATCCCGCGTTGTTTTTGGATGACAAAACGAAGGAGAAAGTGCTAGTAGAAGAGATGAAGAAGAAGTATGGAACTAATAGGGGGACATGAGGGATCATTATCAAACGAATCAACGATGTCGCAACACAACTAGGCGCGAAAATATTAGCCTGCAAGATGCTAAGAAAATGTCACAGGGAGGAAGTCCCAACTGGAGTTGTTACAGCTGCAGTGTAGTGGACAGAAGGAACCTCAATGATATGGGCACCATATCTCTTGAACTTTTTTCTAGATGACTATAAGGATGCACACGATCTAGGCACATAGTTTCACTACTCATGGATAATCACATTAATATCCTTCATGGGATGGAAAGAGCCAAGGTATGTAGTTTTTTGTACCAGACCAAAACCAAATCAGGGAGCGAGGTATTTTTTTCTCAAAGACAAGCCAGAGTCGAGGATAAAAATGAAGACGGGTCCATCTTTGAAGGATACCTACGTGACCTACAAGAATCCATCTCTAAGATGTGGAGAATCACACCAGAAGTTGTCGCACGATATGGGAACATCAACAATTTCTAAGCCCCACGACACATAATATGGATATAGGAAAGGAAGTATCCTGATAAGTAGTGGCTAAAGATGCACTATTATATTACATCGGGTGATACCGACATGGTCATCAATGAATGGGATGATGGATGGAGGATTCCATCCATCACCCAAAAAGTGTCGAAAAGAGCAGGAGAGGAAGAGGCAGAGCGATGAGAAATGCGGCCTTTGGAAATCCAAGTGCCCAAGAGACGAAGAACGGACCAGGGCAGGAAAACACAGATAGATGAAGGGCCAATGAAGACAGGGACCTAGAAGGGGGAAAAGAAGAATATGCAGCCGACCAAAAAACAATAGAAATAGGTTGCACCCGCACAAGAGACCGTAGCAAATCCCAACCCATAGGGACCGGGGGGAAACAAGAGGTCAGCCATGCAGCTAGGAAGTGAGTGTAAGAAATCAAAGGCCCAAAGAACATTGCTAGTGTATACAATCACATATGACGATGGGGAAATGATAGCCCAAATGGTCGAGGATTGTCTATCCGAGGACTTCGACCATGCAAAACACCATACAGATGGGATTTAGGAGGAGTTGGTAGACATGCGGCAACTCCTCAATCAGATCGGGGAAGGGCAGACAATAAGCAATAGGGGATTCGAATCATCAACACCATAGACAAAAGGAATAGTTAAAGAAGAAGAACGAGAGTTAGTCCAGTCAATACTACAACCACATGTAACATTCCACATCAACCCTAGTATGTTGTGCATGGACGAAATTGTGGGGCAAACACCCTTGAAGGATTTAATCCAAATCCAACTTGTGTTGACAAGGATACCATCAGGGGCACTACACAGGTTGCAGGTTAGCTTGAACCATGAGGTATAGTCTCGAGCACGCAAGGACTTAACCGAATTTAAATAGTTAAGGAAGAAATGGGATGCGCTAGAAATAGTCTATGAGAGGGATAAATCTGAGACCCATGAGGAAAGGGAGCACATAAAAGGATTGGAGCAAAAAGTGGCAGGAACATACGAAAAGATTCCATAGACCACATAGAGAGAGGAAATCATAATAGTAGAAAATATTGATTGGATTGCACAATAAATTGATCAATATCAAAAGGATATAGCGAATATATGAGAATAGCTCAAACCAACCACTCCACTAACAATGAGGGAGAAAAGGAAGTAGGAAGCAACAACGCAACTGCAGGAGATAAAGCAACAGGCCAACACAACAACTGACTTGTTTCATAAATCAATGCAACTTTGGACTAGATTGGAGGAGGATCAATAGGTCCAACAGTGGTACAAGGACGAAGAAAGGATCAACACAGTGATCCAATATCTCAATCAAAAGCAAGAGACAATACCAATCATAGAACATGTCAAAGGGATATAGGACATGAAGAGACCACAAGCAGAGCTAATTACTATGCAAACGCAAAAACATGAGTGTCAAGCTCAAATGTAACCGATGCAGGAGCGAGTAGAAGAAATCCTAGCACAAGAAGAGGAAGCCAAGGCATGTATAGCTCAGACCCAGGTAGGGTGCTTGGAATTGATCAATGATGAAGTTGCAGCCCAGATAGTGGACACACTCAAGGATAAGACTGCGTAGGCAGAGACACAGGAATCAGAGATGAAGGAAAAGTTCCATGCGATCACTAGGGAGATCAAGGGAGAACACAGAGGTTAGGTGGCTTGGGACGAGCCACATGTCAGTGTTGGGGGGCTGTTGGAGGCAGGACAAAGTAGAAAATAAAGGTGGTTTTGGGAAAAGAATGAATGCATGATGAATGCAACAGCTGGAAGGAAGCACAACGTGTGTGCATGCAAGGAAGGCAATAACTGGAAGGAATAACAACATGCATGCATGGGAGGAAGACCTAACGATAGTAGGGTTAGTGTTTTGGTAAGGTATTGTAATCGATGAAGACCCAGAAATGTATAAATATAGATATCGAGGTATTATAGAGGGTTTGGGGTTTTTGTATTGTTCGGATTATTGGTGCTATAGGAGTCATGCATGAGTTGATGTGATATGTAAGGGTTTTTCTTGTATGACCTATTTTGTAACTTGTTGATCTAGAAGGGACTTAGGAAGGTATTTCTTGAGGGTTATATCGTAGGTTGTGAAGCCTAGTGCAATCTAGTCTGCCTCATATAGATCTCACCCGACTGAGGAGAGTTGTAAGCGTGCGACGCTATTGATGCAGACATAATATAATAAAAGAGATGAGAGGTAAATCTTTGTGGACGTAACACTAGGAGGGGGTGAACCATGGTAAAATGTTTGTTATGTAATGAATGCAAGCATATATTTAATGTCTTCAGTAATTATTGTTATGTTGAATGAATGACTTATTATATTGCATGTTAATTACTGTTGCGATATTGAGGGAATAAGATGTTGGAACCACTGCATTAATCGTGAATAATAATAGGTTGCATTTACAAGTTATAATATATGGTTCAATATTTATATTTCTTATCTCACACTCAATCCTAGGCTGTAAACACCTGAGTCTTACAAGCACCCATTAAATCTATCTCGGGTGAGACTGTGTAGTGCATTTTGTGTGATGTGTTTTCTTCTGGTTAACCAGGAGGGCCGATAGTTTTAGAGGCTTTGTTGGAAACCTGAAAGACATGAACCCTGGGTCAATATAAACTCAGACAATAAAGGAGATAAGTAACCAACAATGCATTATGAGAAAAACACCCATGCAACTACCTGTAATTTTAAAATCGTGGATGCAACTATTTATTCATGCACAACAATAGAAACACACAATAAGATGCAACCATCAATCACAACATTAACACAATCAATAAACTAGTTACCATAACACTTATATTTTAAGTAAATGTCATGTTCCTCTCAAGCATAGGCTTTGATGTTCCATTTCTCTCAAAACAAAATCATCCTTGAGCTAGGGCTATGATTCCATAAGGAAGGAATGCCTCCTAACGATTTCTAATATCCACTCCTACAATAATTCCAATTCACTATCTGTATTTTCCCTAAAATTTCGCAACCTGAGGAATGGGATCCCCTTGTTGGCCAGAGAGTCCCTCAAGCTATCCCACTTCCGTCTAGGTATCCAACACAAGTTGTCTAGGAAATCTCTTAGTTAGAGACTCCATGAATCTCATCTATAAACACAATGCTTGGAACAACCCTCCTAAGGATCTTTATCAATTTCTCTATAGAAATATCACTCATAGGCATGAAACCTAGTTCTAAGAATAAAACCTATCTCAAACAAACCATTTTTCTATACCCAGTATTGTTGCCCTCATTTCCAACACCAAGCTTTTATTTTTCTCTCCCCTTACTATCTCAAACATTTGTGTTATTTCCCTACCTCAACTTCATTTTCTCCAACGCATGTTTGACTCTAACATTTCCCAAAAAGTGGTTGTAATTGGCCATTGCTATCATAAATAGGTGAGATGATTTTTCCCACCAGCGTCTTGCATGGATTTAATGATTATACTTTGAAATATTCAAGAAGAGAAATAGATCTTTTATTACAAAATGACTTAGGAAAGTGACTTGGGTTTATTAGGCATGATGAATTCCCCTTGGACCCCCCTCTATCCCTCCTCTTTTAAGGAACCATAATCCCTAAATGTTATCATCCATATCATATTGCAACTGGTGATGTATTGTATTTTTATTTAATCAATGTATGTGTAGATTAAAATTTTAGGTTGTCTATACTTTGATTAGTATAGGCTCTTCGGCCCAACAAATACTGGATCACCAACCTATTTAACATGTGCACAATTACATTACAATTCAAAGGGAATATAACTAGGATGTTACAAAATGAGGCTACTTGGGAGATGGAGGATGGCATGAGAGAGGCATACCCATTCCTATTTTCATTGTGAACATTATTTCAATAAAAACATGCCAATGATGGTGTTATTCCAAGGGGGAGGGGATGTAATGTCCTATTTTTACCCTCTTGAATAATTTGTATTTAATCATGTTTAAAGTTTTTTTCTACATGGATATTTTATTATTATGATTCACTTCACACCATGATATGGACATGCCATGCTGATTTGAATACTTTGAATATTTAGAAATATTGGTATTTCTTAATTCATAAAAGAACCAAGAATAACTGAGCATGAGCACCTAAAGGGTCTATGATACACCAAGAGAGGAAAGGTTAGGGGGTCTAAGAATATTATAAATACCTAGAATTCTATGTCATTTTTTATTCTCATATTTGTATTAAACTTCACTCTATTGAGCCTATCTTATATTGATCCGTCGGATCTTTTAATGACTTATGGTTGAGTTTTAATTTTGCATGCATTAATTAACCATTTGAGAAACTTAGTGAAAGAATGAGGAAAGAAGAGGAATTATGTCATCCATATATAAATTTGCAGATCTGAAAAGAAAGAATAAAAAACAAACAATAACATGCAGATTGATAAAGGAGTTCGACACAACTTTGCCTACGTCTCTGGGCCTTTTCTCTGTGGGGGAGGCTTCTTTATTTCTGTTCAAAAGCTCAAAAGTACATCGCTTCAATGCCAAATGTATACAATACTAATCTGGTCATGTTCTTCTAGATCTCTAGAACCATGCAAAGAAAATAGCACGCAAAACGGACGTCCGGAACTCCCAAAAATGGTCCGACAGCGTCTCCTCCTCAAAAGCTTCTCTGCCTCAAAATGGCTTTGGCTTGGCTTCTCCTCAGCATAATTATGCTCTGAATGCCCCTTTATGGCCTCAAACATGCCTTGGTATATAGCTGGGAAAGTTGGTTGCTCATCCCCAACTTCCTCTCAAAAATTAGGCTCCAAAACTACCCAATAACTCCCAAAAGCCATTAAAAATAGGCTTAATTACCATTAAAACCCAAAAATTGGTTATAAAACCCACTTTATAGTTAAATTTGGGCATAAGCCCCCTTTTTCCCAGTGCGCGCCCCCTTGACAGGGTCATATCGGTTCATATGGCCAAGCGCTAGCCCAAAGGGCTAAGCGTTGGCCCCTCTCCATACAATACTTTGCAATATATTTTATAATGTGGGTTTTACAACATAAGAAATGATTTGGTGTATTGGTAAAGACCATTTCTTAAGGTGTTGGGCTTGGTGGTGGTCATGGGTTCAAAACACATGGACCCTAAAACATATTTTTTTTGAAACATGCCACTTCAACTGATGACTGGGTGCCACGTGGCTTTCCATGACTGGGCCACGTGGCATATCCCCATTTGTCGGATTAATGCCACTTGTCAGTTATTGACTGGTCCAGTTGCCTGCCACATGTCTACCTTGTTAGTGAACCTACCCAATCACCATCAGCCAGAGAGTTCCACGCCATCTCCTTCATAGTCATCATGCTGATGTCATCATCATTGACTTTTTGACCAGTTGACCTTTGACTTTTTACCTGTTTGGGCTTCCGATCAGAACGTGATAACTTTCGCGTACGAAACCCGTTTGAAAAAGTAAATATACCGCCAGAATCGGGAAGACGAGATGGACGCAATGGTGTTGGTTTCATCGGATTCTGAGAACTTTCATTTTTGAGCATTTTTCAAGCTCTGTCAGGCTTCTAGATCCGATTTCGGATCACACCTCCCCACAATAAGACCTTTTGGTCCCCAAAAGGTTACTGGCCAGTCAACAGTCTTGGGATAGGCCACCCGGCTTGATCTCTGTCTCTGAACTCTGTCCTGTGCACCTGTCTCATCAAGATCAACTGTAACACAATCATGACAACTGACAGTATATTGTTAGCCATTTCAACCCTATTACATCTTACTGAAGCCACTATCATCAATGTAGAAAACATTGCTAATGACAACATTAAAAAGATGACTGCAAATGAGCTGATATACTTGAAGTATCTGCATGACATGAGCTTATCTTGAAGCAACTTATGATTGATTTTCCATTCAACAACCATATCTTGTTCTTTCTTAAGATCAATTACTTCATTTGAAACAATTATTGGTTTGTTGCATGCTTGCACTGCATTCGTTAATTGTTCCATTGTTTGAAGTGTTTTATTTTATTTAACACGATGAGCATGAACCACATAATCATGACCTGCTTTAGTGAATTGATATTGATTCTTTGTCCTGTAGAAGATTGCCTTACGATAAAATAAGTATGGACTACCTAATATCATTCCACATTCTCTTAACGACACAACATCACAAGTTACTTTGTCCACATACTTAGATTAAATTGCAAATTTGATTGTGCACTGTTTTGTTATGTGCATCTGATGATGATTGCTTATCCATTTAAGTGTGTAAGGCTTATGATGAGTTTGTGTTTTTAATCCCAATTGTTTAACAAATTTTTCAGAGATTAGATTAGATTGAAATCCACTATCGAGTAATGTGTCTATCTTAGTGTGCTGCATGATTACCGTTATATGAAACAAATTGCGTCTACAATCAATATCTTCACCATTTTTACCTGTCATACCAACCAGTGAAATCTTAGATTCATCACCTGAATCTGATCCCAAGTATGTGGGCTTTGATGTCGTTGCCACTGTTTGCATTCCCTTCTTTTCTTTGAACCACTTTGGCCTCTTCTTGGGATGCAACTGCCACCATCTATCCTCATCATATCCCTCTTTCTTGCAATGCTTGCAAGAGGGCTTTCCTTCCTTCTTTGACACCGCATTTGCATTCTTTCCATTGCCATGCCTTTTCCTCTTGTCCTCTTTCCTCGAAGACAACGATTCCCCTAACACCCCTATTTTCCCTGCTTCAATATACGTAGCTTGAACAAAAACCTCATCAAGGTTAGTGGGTCTAAACATGAAAACAGTGTTTCTAATATGCGCAGACAAACCTCTTATATACTTCATAAGGGTTTCTTGTGTTTGCAAAGGGATGTCTAACATTAATGCCATTTTTCTAAATCCATCGGTGTATTCCTGCACTGTTTGTCCTTTTCTTAGTTTTAAAGATTGCCATTCAATTATTGATTTTTATTTATAACCCAAAGGATAGAATTGTTTCCTAAGTGCAGAAATGAAATCCTTCCATGATGGAAATACATTACCCACATTTTGTGTTCCTTTTTGTAGCTTGCTTTGCCACCAGATAAGAGCTGTACCTGCAAGTCTCAAAGATGCCAATTTGATTTGTGTGGCCTCATCCTTGATCTATTGCACACTGCAATATACCTCCATCTGCCTGATCCAGTTGTCAAGTTTTTCTACATTTACTTCACCATCATATATGGGCAACTCAAATTTTACATCAAGTTTTAACAATGGCATTTCATGTTTATTCTTATGAACATTTTTCTTTCCACTAGATTTAGAACTTGAA
>ML778111.1:72331-92583 GCA_009831015.1 Picea engelmannii | reverse complement strand
TTGCCTTCTTCCCCAATTTGACCTGACCTTCACTGTCCGTATCCTTCGGCTACAGTTGCTCGGTGTTTTGGACATCTCTTTAGGCTACAGTTGCTCGGCGTTTAGCGGGTATTCGGCTACAGTTGCTCGGTGTTTTGGACGTCTCTTTCAGCTCATTATCCCGTTGTCTGTGCTTCGTGAATGTGGTATTTTAAATGCTGGTCTGTGCTTCGTGAATCGGGTATTTTAAATTCTTTGGCATGTGTCACTGTTCCTGGAATTAGCTCTTTGGCATGTGTCCATCTGTAAAACCATGTTTGTTTTCACATGTATCGTTTCAGATTTTATGGCAAAAGATTATCCATTCATGGTTAAAATATTACAGCCATGGTTCTTGAGATCTATGTTGTTTATTTTGTTTGTGCCCTTCATTTTTTATTTGCACTGGTTTAGGGCACGCTTTTCTCTATTTCTCGATTATTTTCAAGAATATTGGTGGTCCACTCCATTATGGGTTTGTTTTCCGGGCTGATTGTAGTGAGGTTTAGTGACATGACATGTTGCTCCCACATCGGCTATGTATCTTGTCTGTGCTAGTTTGGGACTGTTGATTTTTAATGCTTTCTCTTAAATTGTCAGTTGTTTTGCGTAGCTGGTGGAGTTCGCTAACACTTTGGTTCGTCTGCCAATATTTCCTCCAATATCCGAGTCATGGTCGGCTATCTCCTGAGTTTTGTATTTGGTTTCGTTCATGCGCACAGCATGCAAAATTTATTTTGAGAGCGAAGATTTGATAAAAAATCATCCCCGATGATTGAGATCCAGTCTCGTGTTTCTTTACTAGTACTGTACTTGTTGCTTTACCAGTACTTTACTTACTTAAGCACATTCATCTACATCCATCTCAACCTAAATTTATATAATCATTTCCAGTAATTCATATACAAATAGAACTGCTAATTATATAGCTGACAATGTCTTATCAAAATTTTCTTAAAAAGAAATGGCATGAACCATAGCACAAGCTTATAAAGTAAAAACAGAGATTGCTTAACAATTAAATTAAAGTTGAAAGAAGACTATTTTGCGAGCTTGAATCTGAAAGACGAGTAAGAAAGGCTGCTGAAACAACAAAAGCGGATTTGGAGAAGTCCTCCCTGGATGGCTTGGTTCGCATTTGTGCCCTCCGAACTACGTGAGAGGTCATACCAGGGATGACCAAAATAATTTCGTTTAGCTTTCCTATTTCTCCTATTTCCAAATTGGGGGATGAGCGGCCCTTCCCTGCCTGTTCTGTGTTCCGCCTGCTGCACGTCAATCCCTCACTTGGCATCTGTTCCTGCCAGGTATCTTCCTCTCCTCTCTACCGTTCCCGCCAGTTATATGTTCGCCAGGTATCTATCTGTTGGCACTTGAAATCGTCAAAGGGCACCGATCAACACAAGGGATGGCTAAGCTGTTAAAGCTGCCTAAAGAAATAATAGGGATTCTTTAGATACCACCACAACCAGAGCGTTGACCCCGCCGGAAATGTCTGCTCTGCAAAAGACTTCCTGAGCAGAGCTATTGGCACGCAAAGGAAAGGAGCGAAGTCCTTCTAGATGTTCGGGTAGCAGAGCCAAGGCGGGCATCGAACCTAGGTCACTTTGATGGATGCAGTCCAAGTGGAGGAGATGCGTGGAGATCATGGAGTCAAACCAGATGGACGCGTTGTTAAGCATTGCATGCTTTCATGAATGTGTCCTTAAGTCCTTATATAATTATTTTTTAATTTATATGCAATGTAATAGTGCTTCATAAGCTTATATGATTAGGCTTACTGCTGGTATTCAAGGTTAAAGCAGGAGCATAGCGCTTATTAGTAAGAGTTTGACCCCTATCTCACCAGGCTTCCCTTCCATTTCAAAGTCCGCACCCTTACTCTCACCAGCAAAAGAGCAAAAGATCCAGTAGCAGTAGGGGGCGTGGATCCAGGTCCATAGCGAGCAGATTCAGTTCCATGCCCAGATCTAACTGTCAAGCTATAAGTAGCGGGTGTAGTTATAACATATTACTATCCAGGTGCAATTGGTCTGGGACCAGTTTACTGAGTTTAACAAATCCCACCAGGAGCAAAGACGATAGAAGCGGATCCAATTATAGTTTAACCTCCATACAAATCCCACCAGGAGCAAAGACGATAGAAGCGGATCCAATTACAGTTTAACCTCCATCAATGGCAGATCCAAATCCAGTTGAAGAATCCGTCGTAGATCCGGTTGACAATGCAAAATAAACTATAGCCTACTACAGGTGGATAATTTGTATTTATACCAGAGAATCCATGCATCATGACATCCAGACATTGGTATTCTATGTCCTATACTGAAAAAAAAAATGTAAGAAATGGCCTATAACTTGGGTGTTCTTCATTTATGAAATTTCACTCTCTTGGGTGTTCTTCATTTATGAAATTTCACTCTAAAAAAGAGAAGCAGTTGTTGTTCACGATTTTGGAGAGTCATTGCACATAAATTTATGATACATAAAATTTAGGACAAGTTCAAGTTCCTTACAAACTATCAATGATTAAAGTGGATTCCGTTCATTAATTTTGGCATATGGTTCACTAAGAACATACTCTTTTAGTCAAGGAAAATAATCAACAGAAGAAACAATTTATAATTCATAATCATTTTCCAGGAAAAACCATTTATGAAACAAAATTAAACTCAACCATCTCGACCCCTTAGAAGTTTATTCCAACTATGCGAACTCCTGACTGCGAAGTTCCTCAATCAAAATCATCTACCTTCTCGACAGGGACTTGTCGTTGTGCAAGTCTCCTCGTTCTTATTATTAGTCCCTGCCAAAGCAGGGACTATGTACTTTGATAATTTGAATTTTTCTACTGGTTTAGAAGTCTTGATGTGATTTAATTAGCCGTGGTATGTTTTTTTTTTTTCTTCTATTTGTCAGAAGAAGCTTGCAGGTACTATATCTTTCGGTAGAGACTCAACTTTCATGGACTCACAATTACTTTGCCTTTCTATCAAAGTTTTGCCAAAAACAAATTATTATTTTGATTATTTTAAATAAACAATTTTTTTTTGTATTGTGTAGTTTGATAATTTGAATTTTTCTATTTTTTTTACTGGGGAATCCACAACTGGTGGTTTTCGTACTCCGGTGACACAGGGTCGATCCCTATTGGCTACCACTATAACCCATCTACAACTGGTGGTTTTCGCGTGACACAGGGTCGATCCCTGTTGGCTACCACTATAACCTCAGGTGCAACCAGCCCATAAGAATGGTGCATGAGTAAATCTGGGTGAGAATCGAACATGACACTTCATTTTACAAATTTCCTTCCATTTACACGGTACTTGCCAATCAATCTACACCCATACAATTTGAATTTTTCTATTGGTTGAAAGTTCTTGATGTGATTTAATTAGCGGTGGTATGTTTCTTTTTTTTCTTCTATTTGTCATAAGCAAACAAATGATTTAAAAAAAAAAAATTTAAACATTTTAATAAAGGGCCACATACATTGTTGTTGTATTATTTCCCAAATGATAAAAAGGTTCACTGTAATCAATAGGTAAAGGCTGCAGTCTATGTAATTAGATGCCTCATCGTTGTGACTATCAACATGCAGTCTATGTAATTATATGCCTCATCCTCGTGGCAATCGACATGCACCTGCTAACCAAAGAGAAAATCAATTTGAATGACACGATCATGTACTAAGGACACTTGGTCGAGGTAAAACTAACCGATGAATACAAGAGTGCTTGTGTTTGTTTTAAATGAAGATGATGGAGAGAAAGGAGAGAGGGATATTGAAGCCATGATGACAGAGATATCATATAAGTATTTATTGTCATACAAATTGAGCACATCTCCAAAAACAGTTGCAGGGACACTTCCATAGCCTTGAAAATTGAGCAACCCACTGGAGTCAGCAGTACTGTTGCACCTGCCTCGCTCATTTGTGTGGAACAAGCCGTTGGAACAAGCAGTTGGTACGATCCCAAATTCTAGCTTGTTTTATTTTAGTGGTAATGATTCCAATTCAGACTTATGTCTATATATTTTTACTGCCCAAATGATGATTTTGTTTAGTTGATGGCTTACAATAGGGTTGTCTGTAGTTTTGAGCAGTTTACGACTTGAGCTCGCCATTTGGATTTCTTTCTATTTCTCTCACTTGACAAAATGATTTTGCCACCTGTTCTGAGCTTCCATCTTGGATTTCTAAGCATACCCATGTTATGATGTTAGAGTTTTGGGCCTGTGATTAAGAATCTAGCCATACTTAATTCAATAATTTTTTATTTTTGAGGTTGTAATTATGACCATGTGCAAGTAATTTTTTTTTTAATTTTTAATTTGATCTTGCATATTCATGTATGTGCAAGTAATTTGTTTTTTAATTTTTAATTTGATCTTGCATATTCATGTATGGCCTACATGAATAGTCTTTTATTTTTGAGCTTGCAGCTTCCATTTGCAGCTTCCATTTCCAGGCATATGCCCCAACTAATATAATTTTTCAAGTTCCCAGCTTGCTTCTTAGATTTCTAGCCATATCCAAATGAATATTTCTTTGAAGTCTTGAACTTGCTCTTTGGATTTCCTAACTTGTCACAAAGAATGTTTCTTTCCTTTAGAGATTGTTTTTTGAATATGTGGCTATGATCAAATGGAATTGTTCTAGTTTCGATCTTGCGAGTTAGATTTCTAGCCATGGGTAAATAAATATTTTTATGTTCCGAGCTTGCAATTGCAATCTAGATTTCTAGGCAAGCCCAAATGAATGTTTTTTTGGTTTTGAGCTTATAATTTGGATCTCTGGAAATGTCCTTGTGAAATATCAATTTTGAGAGTGTATACTTGCTTGCTATTTGGATGAGTAGCCATGCTCAAATGGGTTCTTTTTGGTTGTTTTGTGTGCTTGCAATTTGTATTCATTCCACAATATAATGATAACTTAAATGAGAAACATTTGCTTTAGATCTTGATGTTTGATTTTAAGCTGGTGAATTTGGAGGTTTAAATGTAACTCCGATACTTATTAGGCACCCACGATCATCACGCTGGCTTGGGAACAACAGATTTCGACCTTTCACTTTAGATTTCTACCCATGCAATGAGTGTGTCCTTAAGCCTGCAAACTGTCTTTTTGGAGGGTATTCTATCTTTTTAAGACTCTTTCTTTATTTAAAGATATTTTCTTTTGATGATACTTATACTAAAAATTGATTATTTTGTGCTAGAAGAATCTGCCTTTGTCCGGTGGACAAGCATCAATCCTAAAGACAATCCTTAGCACTGGATTTTTTGGGTGAGGATTGAACAAGACCAGATTCAATGCCTCCCCCACTTTCATGAAGCCAAATCACTTCAGAGTTGTTGCTGAAATTGATGAGAGAAAGCAGAAGGACAAGGACAAATGGAAAGGTCTTGCATTTGATGACTCTGATGACCAACAAGATATTAGGCATGGAAAGAGAATGATTTATTCCCTTTTCCAAGCTCCAATGGGGAGTGACACGCACAATGTTATTATGAGTACCTATGACTATATCAGTACTGCGCAGCTAAGGAAAATCACTTCAGAGTTGTTGTTGAAATTGATGAGAGCAAGCATAGTGACAAGGACAAATGGAAAGGTCTTGCATTTGATGACTCTGATGCGGGCCTGTACAATTTGACATTCATGAATTTTGGGTAAAACTAAAATGACGGGCATGAAAAACAAATGACCGTCATCAAAATTTCACTTGACAGGTAAGATAAATTTGAAATTCCAGCCCTGCTGTGATGACCAACGGGATATTAGACTTGGAAAGGGAATGGTTGATTCCCTTTTCGAAGCTCCAATGGGGAATAGCACACACAATGTTATTATGAGTACCTATGACTATATCAGTACTGCTCAACGAACGTACATTTTTCTGAATTATGTCCATCTCTTCCTTTCACTTAGTCAGCTGAATATTTTTCTATATCCAAATTCAATATTTTGTTATTATATATGCTTCCAATAAAAATACAGATTACATATCTTTAATCTATAGAAAGTGCTTAGAGTTCCTAACAACTAATTTATGTACTACTAGTTTATCAAATTGGATCTCCAATATTTAACTTGGATGGTGTTTGAAATTATAAGTTAACACCATGTTGACGCGATTGGTAAACCCCAAACCAAAAATGGCTACTGGAACAGAATCCAGATGTGTTCCCTATTCCAAACGACTGCATCAACACACAGAAAAGTAGAATTTGTTGGATAATATACTGAATTACTATTTCTATCTAGGTTTGCATTAGACAACACAATGGATGGTTAGTACATTGCTCCTACTTTTATGGGAAAGATTCTTGTTCACATATCGAAGAACTTCATGAACTTGCTTAACACTAAGGTAAGGGATACTCTCCATTTCGTCAAGAATTTTCAGTATATGTTCTTGAAGTCTTGAAAAAAACGGCTTCTTATTACAATTTTTTCATATTTTTATAGGTTCATCTCATTCTTGGTATTTGGGGAGGCAAAAGTCACGGAAAGTCCTTTCAGTGTGAGCTTATATTTGCAAAGTTGGGAATCAAGTGAGAAATATTTCCCATTCTTTGCCTTTGGCGCAAATTTTGTCCCTATCATGTAATATGTGTGGTGTCATTCAATTTTTTTGGAAAGTAAACATAAATGCATATTGAGTTTTATTCTACATGGATGCTTGTTCTTATGATCTTAAGAGTAATGTCTTCTCCAACATGCTTGGAGAAAATATTAATAGATGCTTGTTCTTCTGATCTTAAGAGTGATGTCTTCTCCAACATGTTTGGAGAAAATATTAATAGCGGGATCAATTGAAATGTCTGTACATAGTGTGGCCATAGAGACTAATTTTGGATCAATAGGAATTTCATGGAAAAGCAACAAAGTTTAGGCTACTTAAAGCTAGTGTCACACATAGCAATGGAGTCTAAAATTCAAGGGAAATTTTCAGTTTCTAATATTGATCTGATTTCCAATCAATGTGTATTATGCAAATAAGTTTATTCTAGAAATTTTGGTAACTTAGAAATTTGAGTAGCTTTCTTATAATTTGCTACTAGTGCTAATTTAAGGATTACTATAATTTAGGCTTTAATGTCTTTAATTTAGGCTTTCAGGTTTGCAGCTTGTGTCAGAGTTGATATGTAGGCATGTTAAATGTTTTTAGTTTAGGCTTTCAGGTTTTGGAGCTTGTGTCAAGTTGATCTCTAGACATGTTAGAGAAATATGAGTTTGTGTTGAATAATAATTTCATTTATTTCCATTCAACTTACAAGACATCATAACCAGGAATGATAAGCCGTTCCAATTTAGACTTACCATTAAAATATGAAAAAGGGGACTCCAATTAGATTCATAACACTTTGAGATTATGCACAATTAAAAGATGAATAAGGGATTAAAAGATGAATAAGGAGACTCCAATTAGATTCATAACACTTTGAGATTATGCACAAGTCCCAAAACATAGTAGTTAACCTTAGAGCTGGACACTGTAAAATTTTAAATCTGTTTCTAAAATAGTTAGTGGAAGAGAATGTGACTTATGGTTTTTTCATATTATATTTGCACCTTGAGTACTTTGGTCTAGTTCCCATCTATTATAATTTATAATCCACCATTGTGTATATCTCATAAGCTTGCCCTTTATGACATCTACAATGTTTCCACCGTAGACAATTATAGTTCACCAAATGAATTCAAGGTAAGTTTATTTTCCAGGGTTTCGAGCATAAATTTTAAAGCTTTGTTTGAAAATGGTGTCTTCCTTTTCCAATGAACATCTTTCTTTCAAATTTCTTGTGTCATCTTCATAGGAGAGGATTGGTTCGAGCATAAATTTTAAAGCTTTGTTTGGAAATAGTATCTTCCTTTTCCAATGAACATCTTTCTTGCAAATTTCTTGTGTCATATTCAAAGATACATGAGGAGAGGATTGATGTTGGACGTGTTTTTGTTGGGATAAAGGTTAGGTTACGTTTAGAGGTTACCATTGAACTGTAGAATTATGATTAGGATCATTGAGGTTACCATTGAACTGTAGAATTATGATTAGGATCATTGCAGAGAAGTGTAGTAATGATAAATCATAAAACTGATTTGCTTTGTTGTTGGTTTCATTCGTGTTAGTAGTTTTTACTTCCTGCTTTTTTTCCAGGCTAAAAGATTTCCCTTGACCTATTCTAAATCTGTTCTAAACCTGTTTGTCCGATTTATAGTGAAAAAAGTGTCTTTTTCTCTCTATCTACACCATGGGCCAGCCCTTTAATCTCTCCATGATCCCCAATTCATTCAAAATCCAAATCCAAGGCAAGTTTTTGTTAAACTTTGTTCTAAATTGAGTATGTTCAAACATTATTAGGAAACAAATATTAGTAGGAAACGAACTTCACCCTATTCCATAATGAATTTGAAATTACAGGTTCATTTTAAACTTAGATTTAAAAACCCTGGGATTATCAGTGAGAGGGATTTAAACTTCATAGTTCTGTAGTTTAAGATGGATGTAATATTTTTAAACTTTAGCCTAATCCATGGTAATATATAAGCTAAAATATACCAGTCTTTATGTGAACAGTACAACTACTATAGAGAGATTAGTGATACCCCTTGATATTCTAACTTGTCATATCCTTTGTGAAAAATAAAAAAACTTTCAATGACAACGCACACATTGAAAAACTCAATGACAATACACAAAGATAAAAAACCTAATTGGCATTACTTCACTATGGCTTCTGCTGAAATCGCTTGGTTACATTACAACCAAACAAAACAAACAAGATTTTTATGCTTTTCCCTGGGATATTTATTATCCTTTATCTACGGATACCTTTTTGTAGTTGTAATGGTATTCTACAAATAAGACATACGCACATCGAGTTCACAGTTTTAAACAAGAACAACAGTCAACTATCAGACTTTCTCTGTTAGGGAGGATAATTAAATACTTTGTCCAAACTCAGAGAAGAGAGAGACTAATGCAGTACTTAATAAAATGGTCATCCCATTTAAGTATTTATACAGGTCTTCGTTAGACACAGTCAAGGCCAGACGAGACAGATTGCTATTGCATTTCTATGGTTATTAGTTGAATGGTAAGTTTCGACAGAGACATATTACTGCCTCAGGTGGAATTTGCAGATTGTTGTTGCATGTGTCAATCTTTCCTTAGTGCTGATTCAAGAAATGGAGTATGGGATACCAAATTTAGCCATAGATAGTCTAAAAAAGCCATATTCAAAAGTAATACGAAAGTAAGGAAGATTTTGGCATTAATTGAAGATCCGTACGCATTACTCTAACATTCTATTATATTTACGTTGGTCTGACTACTGCTAACTGGCCAGAGAATAAAATAACCCTTATATTATCCGAATATCATTCTTCATGAGTTCCTTTATAGAATCTGTATGTCTACATATTAGATATCTAACCCGTTTTGGCTATCCCCATATTAGATATCTAACCCGTTTTGGCTATCCCCCAAAAGAAAAATCTCACCATGCTTATACCTGAAATAGGTTCATTTCAAAAAATCAGTTAACAAAAAAAATGTATCCAGAAAAATCTTGCAAATCTAAGAATAGATTTTAATAAAAATTCCATTATGTATCATAAACAAGATCACAGATGGGGACCTATTCCCCATACCCTGCCCTGAATGGCACTTATCAGAATATGGTAGATAAACTTATACCTAAGCCAATTCCTTAACGCGACTCCATAGTTTTTATTCATAAATGAAATCAACGATTTGATTTTATTGCATATTTATTTCCATTCTTATCATTTTATTCTCAAGCATTGAGATATTTTCCAAATATTTTTTCACCCAATGGTATACACTATTGAAAAATTGCACATCACTTCATTTGCCTAAATTTTTAAAGTTTTCCTAGTTTCTTTGGAATATGATATACTTTGATGGAAATTCATCAGACTTTGTGTGCAGAACTTCGGGAGTAACCACTGAGAAAAAGCGACAATATCCACACCTTGAATTAATTAGGTCTTTATACTTGTGAGTTTTTGATATAAATATTCACTGCAGCTACTTCTTACTTATTATCTTTAAGGGATTTTGAATCCTCCTCATAAGATTATCAAAGAGATAAATTCAAAGATGGGCAGAACACAGACACCCTGTTGTTCATATGTTGGATAGAGCAAAGGCTCCTGGACCACTGAGGTTAATTTTTTCTCATCTAATAGATATATTAGATTACTCGCTCATATTGCTTATTCATCCAATAATTGTGGTTTTTGTTAAATATATTGTACCCTCAAGTACACTGCCAGCTGTACTGGACAGTTGTACTTTCTATTTTTGTCTTGCTTGAGTCTATTTAGCTCAGCAATCTCCCATTACATTAGGATCTCTTAATCTCTTAATCTCTTCGTACACTCTTCATTCTGTACTATTCTCCTTACATTCTAATATACTTTACTATTCTATTCTTTCTCTCTGCATTTCTCTCTTTACAATTTATCATGGTATCAGAGTTCAACAGTAAGCCTCTTTACAAAGTCCGGAGAGCCACACGATCCTCACAGAACAGAGCTTACACGCATCTTGAGAGCACGCGACACAAACTTTTCACAAGGTTTGGAAAGCTGTCTGTAATACTCTCTAAAGATTGTCGTAAGAAACTCACGCGAGGTTGCAGAGCATACTACGCTCGAAAGAACGAGGAAGCAGAGACCGAGAGAGAAGAAACCTTAAAGATTCTTGTAATTTTTTCAAGAATCATCAAAGATTGATGAAGAAGAGCTGTAGAACAGAAGAACGTTCAAAGAAATCAAAGAATTTGTTCAATTCGTTAAAGATTGTTGTAGAAGGCAACATCGTTTAAAGATTTTACGAAATTCGCTCAAATCTGTTAAAGATTGTAGCAGAGAACGAAGAACTCGTGAAATTCTTTCAAATCCTTGAAAGATTCACAATTTTTTTCTTCCACAGGAGAAAATTCCATCAAATTCGGCAAAGATCGCATCAAACACGCAAGGAACAGCCATTGCGGCCATAAGATTCGTCCTGCGAACGGATCCAAGGCGGGAAACTAGTTTAGAAGAGACGAGGAGAGCGCGGAAAAGGTAAAAGCATTTCAGCCATCATATCTTGCGCAAAGGCCCGACAGCCATTGGATCAGCAAGAAAGTGCACGACGTTTAGTCGTTTGAAACGCACAGGAGAATTTTTTACTTGTGAAGTCCCGACATCATCTGGACCGTCCATTAAGAGGAACGTGGCGAGATCTCGGCATTTCATGACTCGCAAGGTGTAAAGGTCAGAAGACTACCGTGAGAATTTGCGATCCGCGAAATTTCGAGTTCTTCTGGAACGTTGGATCAAGAAAGATCGTGAGTTGTCGATCTTTTTCTCATCGCCACATCGCAAATCGAGAGTTGGACGTGCAAAAGATTGCACTCCAAAACTCTGATACGCGATATCGCGAAATCCCGAGAGGACTTGTGAGCCGTCCATCTCAGAGGACAAGTGGCAGTAGATCAACGCATCGTCAAATCGACATTTCGGAGTTCGCGGTTTTGAAAGACCGTCGCAACATGACTTTGAAACTCGCAATACGCGAAATAGCGATAAGATATCAGCCATTCTTTTGTTTGGACACGCGGCGGACATCGAAGAACCCATCGGCATTTCAGCTTTCGTGGTTTCAAGTTGACAGAATTTGGAGTCGCAAGTCGTGAAATCGTGAAACGACGAGGACCATCCATTGTAAAGGGACGCGTGTCGTACATCCGAGGACTCGGGAAAAGTTCCGACAAGGAAAGGGCCATCGGCATATCGAGATTCGGTAAATAGCGAATCCCGAGGACAAGGAACTCGAGCACTTTGGAATTGCAAAGATCGAAATCCCGACAGAAGGCAAGCTCCGTTTCTGGGCCCCAGCTGACGTCATCTCGTCAAACGAGTCAATCGGCACATCAGCGCATCGGCATTTCACGGATCCTGGAGATGAGACATCCGAGACATCTCCAATCGCGAAATCGTGAGGAAAGATCACGATCGTCCAACTGCTGGGACGCGTGGCAGAGATCAGAGGAATCGGGAAAGTCCCAAAAGGAAGCACGCCATAGGTAAAATCGGATATCGAGGAAACGAGGAAGAAGAGCTCACCATCAGAACTCACGAAATCCCGATTCGCGATATCTTGATAAGATCTGGACCATCAGATCAAAGGAAGATCTAGACCGTTGAATTGTCCAAAGGCGATTTTTCGCGTTTCGACATTTTGAAAGGCAAAAAATGGGAAAATCCCGTAGCGCTTTAAGAGTAAGGCACGTGGTCACATTGCAAGGAGACTAAGGGCCAATTCAAGCCCGATAAGCTCCCATCGACCATCGACAAATTGACATTTCTGAGATCGGAGGTAAATACGAAATTTTCCTCTGCACTTCTGCAATTTTTTTTTTTAATTTAAAATCATGGTGTCGTCTAGCAACTTAGGACCTACTCAGGGTCCAATTCTTCTAGGCAAGAATTATGAGTTTTGGTGTCTACGAATGAGGTCGTTCTTGCAAGCACAAGAGTGTTGGGAACCAGTGGATCTTGGATATGTGGAACCATATTCAGCCAGCCTCACTGCCATGATAAATGCACAGAGAATTGCTCAGGAAACAATGAGGACCAAAGAAAATAAAGCGAAATTATGGATTCAGAATTCTGTGGATGACTCAATTTTCTCAAAAATCACAAGTGCTAGCACTTCAAAATAGGCCTGGGACATTCTTAAATATTCCTACCAAGGAAATGACAAGGTCAAAATAGTTAAACTGCAGACCTTGAGGACACAATTCGAGACTTTAAGAATGACAGAGTCCGAAAATGTGGATCAGTTCATGACCAGAGTCGTGGGAATCGTGAACCAGATCAGATTGACTAGCGAAGACATCACTGATCAAAGAATTGTTAAGAAAATTCTCAGAAGTTTACTAAAGAAATTTGAAATGGTTGTAACAGCAATCCTTGAATCCAAGGATCTGTCAAGTTTTTCAACAGAAGTATTAATTGGTTCTCTGGTGACACATGAGACCAGACTGCATCTCACAGATGAGTCAATCTCCAATGCTTTCAAAACTCAATTCTCCTTCAGCAAAGGGAGAGGCAGAGGAAAAAGCAAAGGCTACCAAGGAAGACGGAGCAATCAAAATAACTCTCATTCCACTGGAGGTAACAGACAACAATATCAGAATCAAAATTTCCAAAGTCAAAGACAACAACAACAAACTCAATATCATAATTTCCAGCCTCAAAGAGGCAGAGGGAGAAGATCAAATGACAAATCAAGCATACAATGCTATTATTGAAAAAAGTATGGCCACTATGAATCTGAATGCAGGAAGAAGCAAGCAGATCATCTCTGAGGCAGAGCACATGTGTCAAATCAAACGGGAGATACCTCAAGAGGCATGTTTCTCTCATGCCACAAGACTGAATAACAACCTAAAGATCTCTGGTTGTTGGACAATGGATGCAACAATCACATGATAGGTAACAAAGAATTACTTTCATGCATTGATTCTTCAATCTCATCTGATATCACACTTGGAAATGATTATTTAGTCAAAGTTCAAGGAAAAGGAACTGTTCCTATTCTTACTAAACAGAATGTAAAGAAAGACATAAACAATGTCTATCATGTTCCAAATTTGAAACATAACTTGTTAAGTGTAGAACAGCTCATTGAACATGGCTATAAGGTACTTTTTGAGGGAGCATCTTGCAAAATATATGACAAATACCCCAACAGAAAATTAATTTCTGAAATCCATATGACTCCAAATAGGATGTTTCCCCTTACCCTCAGAACTGCAAATCTGAGTCAACCTTATGCACAGAGTGCATCAACCATGAATGAAACAATGGTTTGGCATACTAGATTTGGACATCTACCATTTCAGAGTCTAAGTCTTCTTCAGAAGAACTCCATGGTTAAAGGTCTACCTATATTTAAAGAGCAAATTCCCCCATGTGAGTCTTGCATACTTGGAAAACATAAGAGAACTAGTTTTCCATAGTCATCAAATCAAGCCAAACAAAATCTTGAAATTGTTCACACTAACCTATGTGGACCAATGCAAACAGAGTCAATAGGTGGTAGTTTTTACTTTCTAACATTTATTGATGATTTCAGTAGAAAAATATGAATCTATTTTCTCAGACACAAGTCTGAAACTTTTGCAAAATTCAAAGAATTCAAGGCAGAAGCTGAAAAACGGAGTGGCAAATATCTCAAAGCACTCAGGTCAGATGGAAGAGGAGAATACAACTCCAGAGAATTTGCAAATTACTGCAAATCTCAAGGCATCATCGTGCAAACAACAACCATATATACTCCACAGCAAAATGGAGTGGTTGAAAGGAAAAATTAGACCATAATGAATATGGAAATAACACTTTTCAAAGATAAAAGTTTGTCAAATACATTTTGGGCTGAAGCAGTAGCATGCTCAGTTTATATTTTGAATAGATCTCCAACCACAAGTCTAAAGATGAAAGTTCCCCAAGAAGCATGGAGTGGGACAAAGATCAATGTAGCTCATCTAAGGACATTCGGATGCATATCATATGCCCACATACCTTCAGAATTAAGGAAGAAATTGGATGACAGAAGTGAGAAATGTATTTTCACTGGATATAGTGAAACATCTAAATCCTATAGGATTTACAATCCAATCACCAAGAAATCAATTCTCAGCAGAGATGTAAAATTTCTGGAAAATCAATTCTGGAATGGTTCAGAAAATCAGCAAATGGACAGTCAAAATCCATTGCTACCAAGTTCTGAAAACACAGAAAATTCAGAACAACATGTACCTCGAAATATTCTTCCAAGATTGCAAGTACAAAGACAACCTGAAAATTCTCAGGATAACTCAACTTCCAGCAGAGAATCATTCTCTGAACCACAAAATCAGAGAACTCGAAGTTTGAGAGAAATCCATCAGCAGTTGGATGACTTTGAACAACACAATCGTTTTGCTTTAATGTCATGTCAACCTACATCTTTTATGGAAGAAGCTAAGGAGCCACATTGGGTTCAAGCCATGAACCAAGAAATTGACTCCATTGAGAAGAACAAGACATGGGATCTTGTTGATTTGCCAACTCACAAAAAGAGTATTGGTGTCAAGTGGGTTTACAAAACTAAACTCAATGAAAAAGGGCAGATTGAAAAACACAAGGCAAGGCTTGTTGCCCAAGGATTCTCACAACAACCGGGTACTGATTAAGGTGAAACTTTTTCTCCAGTAGCAAGGTTAGACACTGTCAGAACTCTATTGGCCATAGCATCACAACACAAATGGCAAGTAAACCAAATGGATGTCAAGTCAGCATTCCTAAATGGTTTTTTAGAAGAATAAGTTTATGTCAATCAACCACCTGGATTTGAAGTCCAAGAGCACCCAGCCAAAGTATATCGGTTGAAGAAATCCTTGTATGGTTTAAAGCAAGCTCCAAGAGCTTGGTACAACATAATTGACACTTATCTGATCAAAAGTGGTTTCAGCAGAAGCCAAAATGAGCCAACTATTTACACCAAAACAGATCAGCACGGTAAAATTCTAATTGTATGTTTATATGTTGATGACATGATCTATACAGGAAATCTAGAGCTAACAGATTTCAAACATGCCATGCAATCTGAGTTTGAGATGACAGATCTTGGCATCATGAAATATTTTTTAGGGATTGAGGTAAATCAGTCAGCCAAAGGCATTTTTTTCTGTCAACAAAAGTATGCAGTAGACATTCTCAAAAGGCTTCGCATGGAAGAATGCAATCCAGCGGAAACCCCCATACCATTAGGCACAAAATTAAGCAAGAATGATGAAGGTCCTATAGTGGACTCTACTTTATACAAAATATTAGTAGGCAGTTTGTTGTATCTTACAGCAACTAGGCCAGACATCATGTATGCAGCCAGCCTTGTTTCCAGATTCATGGAATCACCCAAGGATTCGCACTGGAAAATGGCAAAACGAATTTTGAGATATGTAGCAGGAACACTACATTTTGGCTTATGGTACACTAAATTTGATTGTAATCAACTTTCTGGTTACACAGATAGTGATTTTGCAGGCAGTCTAGATGACAGGAAAAGCACCTCTGGACATGTTTTTCAACTGGGCACGAACCTGATTTCATGGGCATCAAAGAAGCAGCCAATTGTTTCAATATCTTCTGCAAAGGCAAAGTATGTAGCTGGTACCTCAGCTTCTTGTCAAGTTGTATGGCTGAGAAGATTATTGAGAGATATGTCACATACAGAAAAGGAACCAACTCCTATATTCTGTGACAATACTTCAGCAATTGCTTTATCCAAGAACCATGTTTTTCACAAGAAAAGTAAACACATTGACACTCGGTTTCATTTCATATGCGAGTTAGTCAATAATGGGGATATTGCACTACAATTTTGTGGTTCTAGAGATCAACTTGCTGATATTTTTACAAAGCCACTAGGAAAGTCAGTTTTTTATTTTTAGAGATAGCACTTAGGCATAGTCAGTGTTGATGATTGTAACTGTTGAGTCTAAGAGGGAGTGTTAAATATATTGTACCCTCAACAGTTTGACTGTACACTGCCAGTTGTACTAGATAGTTGTACTTTCTATTTTTTTCTTGCTTGAGCCTATTTAGCTCAGCAATCTCCCATTGCATTGGGATCTCTTAATCTCTTCGTACACTCTTCATTATGTACTATTCTTCTTACATTCTAATATACTTTATTGTTCTATTCTTTCTCTCTGCATTTCTCTCTTCACAATTTATTAGTTTTGAGAACTAATAATACCTAGATTTTATTGTAGTTTATTGCTTATATTGGGATAATTCTCTATCAATATTGTGAGTCTGTGTGCTTTATTTGTATATACACACAAGTTAGCAACGTTCTGGAAAGGGCTGCAGATTACGTTAGATAAATTATTTTCGGCCTAATGTGAAGTGTGGTCATATTTTGCAGATTACGTTGGATGAATTATCTTCAGCCTAATGTGAAGCATGGCCTAATGCGAAGCTTGGTCATATTTCACCAAATGAAGAAGATTTTTTCTAATTGTCATCTAGATATCCATTATTTCACATACGGTTTAATTAAAATTAAGTATCTTTTGGTTGTTTATTCCCTTTTAGGCAAGGACTAGCTGCTTAGCTGCTATATATCTTGTTTAATTTAACAACATTGATGACCGACGACCATCAATAATGAAACTCATGTATGTATTCCTCGATGTCAACTGTTAAGCTACAATCATTGACAAAATGTTTTAAATTGAGTCATTGATTCATAACTTTCTTTTCTTTTATTCACTTATATCTATATAATAATTTAATTAAGGACATATTTATATATGCTACATTTAACCTAATAAAACATTTAAGTCAACTAATTTGTAATTACATCCAATGAATTTCATTTATATACCTTAATTAATAATTTTAAGGAAGACTTCTTAGATGCAAGTAAGATTGGTGTCCCACCAATCTTATATTATTTTATACACTTATATTCATATCCAATATTATAACATCTTAATATGTAAACTATTATAAACGAGACATATAATTTATTACATCATATCATTGTAATTCATGATCATAAATAACATTTGAACCCCAAAAGCATAAAGAAAATAACATCATATAAACATTTCGTTAATGATTATCATAGAGTTTCGATGTCATAAAAATTATTTTATTTACTTAAGGCTCTAACTGTAGAACCAATGCCTTCATGGGATCAACATCAATTCTTACTTGGTCAACCTGGTATGGGATTATAAAATGTTGTTAATTCTATCGCATAAATATAATGATGAACTCACAATGAAAGTATAGGCTCAAAAGTAACATGAAAAGGGGTGAGGATAGATAACTATGCATAGGAATTATAGAACCAATCACCGTGGTTGGAAATACTATTGCAATTCACGTTGTTGAGAATACACTTTAAAATACTTATTCAGAGCACCATTTATATTCCAATACACAATTTTTTTTAACTATAATTAATATTCACATAAGAAAATATTATTAACATTAACTCAGCAGAAAACTAGAAAACTAAGGCCATTTTTCATCACAGATAATTCTATACAAGAAAACTAAGGCCATTATTCATCACAGATAATTCTATAAAAAAATTTGTACAAAAGTAAACCATTCTAATGCGAATATGTTGAGTATACTCTTAATATGCAAATAATCGATAATATCAATAGGCATATTGGGTTAATGAAAATATAGTATACTATAAATCAATAATATACACATAAAGTACTAAAATATCGTGAGCAAGATGGTTGATTGACGAAGATGATCTTTAACTTGAACAATAAACTTGCGCAAATCCTTCCTTGCACCTGTCAATCTAAAACTTCATTCGTACTTTCCATCCAATGCTAGGGGTATATTTTTCCTCCTTGGCCCCTGAGCCGCAAAGGGGCCACACACAAGAAACCAACAACAATAGCTCCAAGGATTGTGTCGCAAGGTACAACTTCTACTCTTTCTACAAGCTTGGTATCCCAACTCTCACAAGTAAAAGACAATCCCCAATAATTTTGGTAGCATAACCTTACCAAGAATAATTGAGATGCATTTTCCTTCTACACCACTTGTTTTATAGAAATTTCTTCACTGACACATGTCCTCATGCACAAATAATTAACTTTTTAGATTAAATTAATTATGACTATTCACCCACACACTTGTGACACTCTCCCCAAGTTGCACAAGTAATTATCATTTTTATTTTATTTTAAAAGACAATTTCCCTCACATTCCCCATTGTATTCCTATTTTCTCTCTTAGTTGTCCCTTTGTTCCCCAAAATCTCATTTAATGAGTGTCTCCTAACTAGATATTAGTTAGAGTTAGATTATGAGTCTTCTTCTAGTTAGACTTAGTGGTAGCTTGACTCTAGATAATATTCTATGTGTACACCTATTCTCTCATATTTTATTTCTTTCTATTTTAAAAATCCATTTTATTAATTTCATGCACACGTGCATTTTATCCAATATTTAGATTTTATTCCCCTTCTTCCTAGAGTTTGATTATTCTCCAATATTTTAACTTATTCCATAATTCATTTAATCTCTTAATTAAATTTAGACTTAGACTGAGTTTTAGACTTAGGCTTAGATGTTTCTTGGGAATTTTAATTAATTATTTTAATCCAACAAGGTCTAATCATTTAAATGTTTTCCAGGCCACCTAGATTTATTGACTCAAGTTTTTAATTACATGACGTGCCCTTGAAGATGCACCTCTGTGCTCTAAGGGTGCCACTCGCCTTTGACTAGTTTTGGAAGTTTTTCCAACCCTTGGAGTCAACACTCCACTCGGTCGACCTTGTGAGAGACTAAGGGATTCTAAGGAATAAGAACTATGTCCTATTGCATGCCCCTTAGAATCTTCATGAGCGATTGTCTCAGTATACTCTCACAACATCGTGGACCTCTCGAACTAGGTAATCATTAACCTATAGTTCAAACCATGGTGGGAGTGCTAGTAGGATGTGACAGGGACGTTGCCACACCTTTCCCTCAATGTTTGGTTTATTTGTATGGCCCCTCTACTCCTCATGTGAGTCAGATTAGCAAACATCGTCAAGGTTGCATCCACTAACAAAAGCATTGTCGATAATTCATATACATAAATCTTTTTGATATCAATCATGTGTCACATTTACGTAAAATGAAATACTCAAACAAAATACAATCCACTCCCTGGCTCGATCTGAAGTCCAAGGAAGTTCATCAATTCCATCAGCATCCATAGCCTGTCATGTGCCCTGCACACTCAAGAATACTTGTCAATAACATCTGCCAATATATATATAATTCAATATAACAATAAGTCACAGGACAACATCATCATCATATATAACCCGTAATTGAAATGAAATCATAATATACCATAACCTGATCACTTTCACGCAAGTTTCCTCAAACAATAAGTCAATAAAAGTGTGCTCAGTAGAGCGGGTTGTTACATACACCCCCTCTTGTTTTAAAATTTGTCCCAAAGTTTGTACAGTATATAAATGAAAGTAAACAAATGTATATGACATAGATCTATATGTCTAATCTATCAAACAAGTAAGGAAATTGTTGATGCATCTCATATGCGTCCTCCTAGGTAGCCGACTGTGGACTATCGTTGTCCCACTATACCTTGACTTGAT
>ML778111.1:38246-70895 GCA_009831015.1 Picea engelmannii | reverse complement strand
TTTTCTCCTTGGAGCATTCTAGCAACATTCCAGTAGGTCATTCCACTCACCTCTTGAGGGAATAAGCATTGATTTCTTCATCATTTGCTTTTTTTTCTACCATTGTAAGAAGAGCTCTCCATTAGGGAACTCAAGAGCCCTCCCAAGGAGGAAGAGGGGACTCATAAGTCCTCATTTCTCTATAGTGCTTTTCCAACTAATATAGTTATCCATTAGTGGCATAATCTTGGTCATTGGTTAACTGTTTTTGGTTCAAAGTTTCTTATGCATTCTAGTTTTATTTCTCTTAGTTGTTTTTAGTTTGTTTAGTTGTTTATTTCATGTTCTTGGATTGATTAAATCATGCACTAACGTTTTTCTTGTCTATAAGACCCAATTAGACATGTAAGTGCCCTTGTTTTTCTCACCCAAATGATGAAACAAACACAATAGATTGGTGACCATACTGGGGAAAGGTATCAATTTCCACCCTATTTTGGCTTTGAGAGCACTTATTTTTTATCCTTTTGTCTTCTAGGTACAAAAAACGGCCTAGCCTTACCTGTCAAGAGCCATGTTTTGAGCTGGAGGAGGAGAATTTCATTCAAAATCCCCCCCCCCCGACGCATATCAAAATGTGCACAAGTATTTCATCCCACAGATAAGCACTCAACGCACTGTGCACCCAAAAGTATTATTTTCTTTGTGCATTCTGCGCACTGTGCACCCAAAAGGCTTCTGTTTACTGTACATTGTGCGCATTGTGTGCCCACTGCACCTCTGTCTGAACTGTAACCCACACACATTTCCATAGTTTCAAAATTTTAAGAGTTTTTGTGATGATTTGAAGACCCCTAGCCTTCAAAATATTGCTTTCATGCAATTTTTAAATGCACTCCACTTAGACTCCTTTCCCATATGAAAGGTTAGCTAAACATAGGCACTTAAAGGGTAAAAATAACCATATTTTCTCCTCTTTTTCTTTCATTTCCACATGGATGGCTTATTTAGGCTGTAAAAGTTAAGTTGAGATTATTTGCTATCACATATAAAAACACTTGAATTGGGACCAGAAATCAACTTTGATCATTGAGTATGCTCTTCTCTCACACCATAGAACGATCTTGAGAATTAGAAAAGTGGTTAAGGAGGCATTTCATCTCCCCTAACAAAAATATTTAGGAGAGGACAAAGCCCCCCTAGGGATCCTCTTAGTTTCTTTTTGAAAACATCTTAAATTTGTAAGGGACCATACATGCCCACATGTTGTAGACTTAGGATAGTTTCTTGAAATTGTTTTCTTATTTTTCATCACTAGGGGAGTTTAAAGATCAAAGTAATGGGCCCATAGATGCCCACATGCTTGCAATCTAGGATAGTTTTTCAACCTTTCTTAGTGTAAACAACATTAGGGAGTTTAAAGGATTGGTAAGGATCTATATGTCCACATTTTAGTTTGTTAGGGATTTTAAAATTCTGCAAGGTTGTACCAATGACACTTAGTACGATAGGTAACAAAGATTTGTAAGGACCACAAGAAGTCCACATGTTGCAAATTCACACCTAACTTATTAAAATTTGGCACATTTTATCACATTCTCACACACAAAGTCACTCCTCACTCGCATAATTTCCATCTTGAATTGTGGAGGTTGAAGTAGGTTTTCTTCAAAGGAATTATGAAACGTCCCTCTATTTCTTGAAGAAATTATCCACACCCACTTAATTCAAACGAGATTGGTTCACACCCCTAGTCTCTTAACCCACAACATCTAAAATTTTTCTAAAAACTCACTACATGTTCCTCCACAAGAGTTTCCAAAAGAAATTTTTAGTCTAGGTAGTATATTGGGGGTAGGCATCCAAATAAACCCTCGTTATCTGGTTCTCACATTTCTCAAACAATAGAAGTTGACAAATAGGTAACTTCAAATCATCCAAGTCAAGTGTTCCTACACCATAAGGAAGGGAGATACCCATAAAGGGTTGAAGGCCGAGGTCTGGTTGTTCTGTGCGTCCCCCCTTGAGACATCCAACTATTGGAAGGGATCCAGTCCGTGACCCATTTCTAAGGCCGAAAATCTAAATGTCGCACTTTGACTGAGGTACCTAGTAGCCAAATTTAAGAAATCTACACAGGTGACAATTGTGGGCTGCAATTTCACCTTCATCAGACTTTGTGTGGCTATTGAGAAATATCCCCAACTCTTTCGGGATACGCACCCTCTACCTCTCATTATAACTGATTATTTCAGCTTTCACTAGCTCCTCTTCTAGTGGCTTCAAACTCCACTATTGAGTGCTCTTGGAAGGTCCAATGCTATTTGAGAGGAAGGACGATACATATTTTAGGACAAGATCATTTGCTTTCTTTGTTCTCCCACATAGACAAAATCCACCTACCCACATGTATGCTTATTTACAGTTGATTTATGTATGATACTCATTTGATTACATGCAATTGTGAGTTATATTGTGAAGGTCCAAAATTATACAAATCCCTTGTTCATTTATTTCTCTCATCACCATTTACACACATTCACTTTGCTAATCAGACATCATAGGGGACCCATATAACCCCCATCGTTCGATAAGCTTGCAGAATCTCCCTCCTATTTTAGGAGAAGTTCCTAGTCTTGCTGACTCACCAGCTCAACCATCTCACGCCCCTGTGAGCACCATTATTTTTGGATCAAATTTGCTTGGTTCCACTTTACTAGGGTCCAATTCCCAAGGCCATCCATCCCCTATCTCTCCATCACAAAGAGGTGTGGGGAAAACTTCTTCTCAAGGGTGAAGTACAACCCCACCAGATCCCCCTCAAGGGTCAAGTTCACTACCTTCTCACACCATGGCTAGAAATAATCCTCCACCACCACTCCCCATGCCATATTTGGCATCTCTCAACATTCCTGATTTGATTAAACTCACAAATGATCTTTTATTACATGACACCACATGGACCAATTTTCCTACCAAACTACCTTTAGATATCCCAAAATTTTAAGGAAAATCGGGGGAAGATCCCGCCAACCATGTCATGACCTTCCACTTATGGTGCTCTTAAAATAACATCATGGATGACTCCATCCGCTTAAGGTTATTTCAACGGACACTCACTGGTCCATCAGCCAAATGGTATGTTGACGAAAAATCAGGGTCCCACGTGACTTTTGAATCCTTGGCCAAAGCATTTTTATCCTTATTTCAACTACCAATTTGTCATGACACTGGTCTAGAACTACTCTCTGAGTGAAAAAAAAACCTCAGCTATGCACATTTCCAACCACATTCATGAATGTTGTCAATGACGTAGTTTATGTAAAGTATAAACCACTAAAGAACAATGTCTCGATTGGTTTCTAAAATCACTCGTCTCTATACTTTCCAAATATGTGGCATCCACCTTCCCCCAATCTGAAGAGGAATCCATCAACAAGGATCAACAATTCGACCTCATTTATGCTCATTCGGGTTACTTATACATAATAATATCTAATTCACCGAAACTCGTACCATTTGGCCAGCACAAACCTGGGATGTCTCACATGGAGGATGGATTGATTGGTACCACAACACACCACAATCCATACATTCAACCACCACCTATGTACATGATCCCCCAATATCCGCCAATATATGGAGGGTCATCTTATTACCCTCCTCCCCCTTACCAACAACCATATCCTTGTTGACGATTGAAATTGTCAACGAAGTTTTTCTCACAAAGTATTGATAAAGCCTATTATTATAAAAACTAAATAATACTAGTAGGTGGGACCCCTTTGAACTATTGGAGAGAAGATCTGTTCATTTTGATGTTGAGATTATGTGTGGCACGACTCACATGGTTGATGAAGATCTTGTGGTTATTGGTTATAAATTGAACTTATGAAGGGTTGATTCCTTATGTTACTACAACCTATGCTATTCATTAATGTCATTGTTGTATGTTCTTATTACACCTGCATAACAAACATGTTAGTAAAATTACATGAAGGGCAGTTTTGAGAGAGACAAAATACTATAACAAATGCAAGGAAAAGGGACCTAGTTCTGCAATATCACATGTGAATAACTTAAAAGAAATGAGAAACAATTGGAAGGGGAATATTTAAAATCTATCCTAACTATACTACATGCATGAAAACACTTGATGATTATTGTTAATCCCTAGCTAGCAAGTAAATGGTTATGAAATTGTGATTGAATTACATGTTTAATATACATATGGTGTGAAATATTGGTGGTGCACTTGGCAAGGTGATAGTGCTAATGGTCATACAATGGTTAATTGAATTATGTGGATGATCCACATATGGTATATTTGGATAGATTGAACGTCGGTGGCTCATTTGATAAGGTGGTGAATGGTGATGGTTATGCGATTTTGTTTGAGTTATATGATGTGAAATGGGATATGGTGATCGCGCTACTGGATTTTAATGTGGTGATGGTTTCGATACACGTTTGATGAATTAGGTTAATGGAGAATTTGTTGGCATGTACTGTTGAGTTAATGAGATATGGGTGGAGGCGACGTGCATTTACTGTACGTCACCTTTAATATTTTCATTGGCCGCCACCCTAGTCGGACTATTGTTCTATCTTGTTGATGTGGTTATGATCCGATAGAACTATGTGCATGGGTTTATGTTTTCCTAAGTGTTGCAACTATGTGAAATTTGGGTTTTGGAAATGAAGAGAGAATGGTTCTTCCTATAACAATTTTGATTTCATCGAGGTTATTGGTCTTCGTGGGTGATAGTTCTTTGTTATCACTACTATTTTGTTGGAGGGTTTTTGTTTAGACTTGGGTGGATAACTACATTCATGCACTGTCACTAATTGAGTCTCTGGCTTTCATGAGTTTAATGGTCGAAGATTTTCGGCATCAGTATGTTTTGTTCACTTCGGGATTAGTCGATTCCACCGCTAGGGGTCAAGAAATAAGGTTCTTGTTATTCCTCATCCCTGTCTTCGACTCTGTGCTGTGATTGTTGACTGAAGAGCATGAGGGTTATACCCTGCATGTGTTAAATAACCTTTTCCAGGCCAGAATAGATCCCTACTTTTTAGTTATGGCCCCTATCATAGATTTGTGCCTGACCACGAATGCGGCATGGTTCATCCTGAATACATCATGACCTTGGGGGTTTTTCCATTAAAAAGAGTGGCTCTTCTCTCCTTGTGTTGACTACTGAACAACCATGGCCCACCACTTGGGAAATTGTTTAAGAAAACCAACCTGGCTTTTCATTTATGACTTGGTTTTTGATTGGATGGTTGTATAATTGTCGATGATTTTGAGAATAGGCTCTCCCATTTGGTCGTATGACATTCATCTTGGTTGGTATATAGTCACTAGCTTGGTTATAATAGTGGTAAACCCTATTTTACCATTTTCACTTTCAAAACACAAAGTTACTCTCCTTATTTCGATAGCTCAGTCTTGTTAACAGGAAGGGCCTCTACCCCGATACAATTGGATGCATGGGTATGCGGCCTTGCTACAACTTGTTAGGTTGTTGAGTTTTAAGATAGTGATGAGTTGTTTGGTAGATACAAAATCACTGGTTTTTGCACTGATGATTATTTGAATGTTTAGATATCATTGGCGAAAATGATTGGCGTTGCTCATGTCGCGTTGTGTGGTTGGAAAATAGATAATGGCCATGACAACTATGGTTTTCTTTGAGGCCGAATGACTACTGAACTGGATGATTGTAGAAAGTATATCCACTGCATCCTTGTGTTTGTTGATTGAATAATTCTGAGTGTACACAACATGGTCGATCATGGTGTGACTAAATCAAAGAAATCTTATATTAAATCGATATCTCAACATGATATGTTGAGTTATTATCATGATTGTGTGTTTGTTGTGTTAAGTGGAAATGTTGCACCATGGAGTTTTGTTAGCTACGCACTGTTTGTGGTATGTATATCTTGGTTTTCACACTCAGGGGCACCCACAGAATTTTTAAGCATGTTTATTTATTGTAGTCGATCACTTGTTAAAACAAGGATGTTGTTGATGATAGTCGTGTTGGATAGGTGGCCCAGCTTTTAAGTCACATTGAATTGTTTTTCTTTTACAGTGGAAGAACTACATTGCCTAGGAAAATTACCCTATGCATAGCTTGTGTCTAAATGGTGGTTGTTGGTTGTATGATTAATTGTCATTTCAAGCGTGGAAATTTGGTCTTGATTATTTTGGTTACTGCATATATATGTTAACTGATATCATTGCATTTTGATGGGCTCTATTGCAGTAATAGTGACTTCATTATTATTCTAAAAACATGACTTTTGAATATAGTTGTGGATTGAAGAAATGCATGAGCAGTGGTTGATTTTGATAGTTACAGATTGGAAATGGGTATTGTTCGTAAATTGTTATAACATGCATAGTGTGTGAATGAAGGGAACATAACCTCTTAAAAGTTATGTGGAATACTTATTGTTTTGTGATGGCACTGTGTTGGATATTTGATTATTGGACAGTGAACTAGTTAAGTACATGGTAATTATTATTCGGTCATGATGATTGTTGGTTGGTGCATCTATTCTTACTGCAGAATCTTTTATGGATCACTTGATTAATTTCATGAACAATAATTTTTATCATCCCCTCCCATTATCTCACTTTCCTCTAATTAAAAACCCTTTCACTTCCCATATTCATTTTTTCACTCCCTGTTCTAAGATTAATTATAGTCAAGATAATTTTTGTGTTAAAATGGATGAAAGTGGCAGTGTCTTGGGTGGATTGTAGTGAGGTTTTATTGTTTCTCTATAAATTTGATTATCGTTTTCATTGAGCAGTGACAATTTCTTCTCCCCTTTCATTATATTATATTTTCTCTCAATACAAACCCCTCACATATCCCAAGACCCTGTTTGAGCCCCCTGCTCGTTGATTAACAGTAAAACAATTTGTATGGATTGGATTGCATGAGTTTGATACATTCTGAGCCAAATATATTTCATACTTTTAAGAGTTGTCATGTATGGTTATTGAGAAGACTGTTTTCTAATCGATCATGCATGCAGGATGAGTTTTTTCAGTCGAGGAAGACATGGCCGAGGAAACAGAGGTAGAGGTAACTAGAACTGAGGCCCAAGAAGGTTCAGGTTCTCCATACATTTTGACGTTGATTCAGAAGAGCTTGGCCAATTGTTTCATGCCAGATTCTTTAATTGGATTGGGTAGGGAATAGTCTAACCTAGGCCTGAAAGGCCTCCCTTTCAAGCCCCACAAGCCCCCGATATCTTTGTACCTCCCCATGTCTCCTTACAACCTCAAGTCCCTGAAAATTATGGATGGTAGGAGATTGTCCACCCAGAAATATCCCAACATCGTGGCTGGCCCAACTTGTCTTTTCCTGCTCCTCTTCCTTTGAACCCCATTGTCCAAGATGCCCCTAACCACTCACCAGTGAAATCCTCCCATGCTAGCAAGATATTGAAGACTGAATCCCACCATGCACTTGATAAAGGAAAATCCTTTGCTTCCCCTTACTCACCCTCCAATGACTCTAACAAATCCGTTTCTTCTCGGATGCATTTGAGGGACGATTGTTCCTATGTCATCAACGAGATTAAGCCTAAAGGATCTACACAACCTAAGGCAAATTAAGGAAAATCAAGAGGTGACAACAACAACCAAGGAAAGTTTTCATCATAGACTGGGAAACATAGCTTTTGAGTTTTATGTTATCTATTGTTTCATGATAGTTGACTTCATGGATCTTTGGACATCATGTTTATTTTGGATATATGAGTATTATTTTGGAATAATTTCAAATTTCATGAGTTTTAATTGCCAAAAGTGAATATGGTAATGGGAGGCACAAGGAGGTGTTTTTTTCTTAACTAATGGTTATGTTATGATTACTATGATTGTTATGAACTAAATGGAGTTACAAGGGGTCCCACCTACTAGTTATTATTTAATTATGGTCATTTATTATAATTATTAATTTTTCCCCTAACTAAAGTTAGTTGAGTTTTTTAATTAACTTAACTAATGAATTGCTTCAATTTTCTCAACCAATTATAGTTTGTTAAAATCGAAAAGGAAGGGAGGAACAAGAGGAGGATAGAAGCAGAAGCATGATAAGGTTTGCTCTTTGAGTTTATGTTGAGATAGTTCAGTTTTCATTCATTCATATATTCATCACAATCTAATTCTCTTTTACGATAGCAGGGTCTTATTGTAGACAACAATATTCAGGGTTGAATGAAATCATTCAGACACTTGTTCTTTGAAGGTGTTGATCTATCTTTGATATTCTGTGTAGACTTGTCTATTTGTGAATTATTTTTCATTACTGATAAAGGCTATTGTGCAAAGTCGAGTGGGAAGCAATCTGTGGCAAGATGATCCATCTTTTAGATTTCAGTTTTTGTTTTATGTCAGAGATCCTTTGTATGTTCGATCGGGGATGTCTAAGTTTGACTCTGGTCCAAGATTTTTGTATGATATTTTGTAAATAAAATGACTCTTAGGTGAATTGGAATGAAATAAAGGATTTATTTATGTCTCATCGCTCTTGATTATCATCTTGGTGTCTTTACTTATGTTCTTAAATTTATTTCAACAACTGTTATATTCAGAAAATCACATAAAAAGTGAATTTCCGGCAAGATTTTTGTTGATAGAAGACTATCCTAAGCACTCATAATTAATACTTGTGAGTTAGGATGTTATTTTTGTTGGATATAAACATTGGGTGATATTCACGTCTACTTTTATTTAGCCAAGTAAAGTCTGAAAATGCTCGAGTAAGATCAATTCATATCTTTTCCTCAACAATCCTGTTACCCCCCCTCAACCCATGAGTGGACCCTTGCCAGTACCCATGATGCGCCTAACCTCTCAACCAAGTTATGGTTCCCCTTCTACGTCAATGTATATCTTGGGCACTAGCGAAAGCACTTCACCTTCCTATGGGCCCTATGGATCATTACCACGAAACAATCTTTATTTCCCATTAAATGGTCCTCCATATTCTCTTTCTCCTCCACATGGACAACCACACACCGGCATTAACTTTTTTCAACCCTCTCCCATTGAACAATCTCATACTTTTGAACAGTTTCATACGAAAAATATGAAACATCGGTCGAATAATTCCAAGAAGAAAGGAAAAAACCAAAACAATAATAACCTAGGGCCAGGGGGAAATAACCCCCAACCAAACAAACCTGTTGGGGGAAACTGAAATCAAGGTAACCAGAACCCCCAAGGGGACAATAACAACAAACGATAAGGGAGAAACAACAAAAACAACCTTCAGACAAACTTCCCTTACACTCTTTGTGGTGAGCATGGACATTACACTCACCATTGCCCCCAAATTGTCTACTTCAAATAGATTAAATAATACATGAATGTGCCACATCCTCCATCATTTCATGCCCCTCAGTAGGCCCCACAATAGTATTTTCAATCACCCCCAACCATTTTGCAATACCCTATTCCACTCCAAGGTGTGATGAATACCCAATAGGAGGTACATCCTTCCCCACCACAAATGGGACAATATCAAAACCTAGGGCCCATCCACCCTAGAAATCGGGCGGATTGCAATATCCTCCTCACTAGAGAAGAGGATATTCATGGATGATTTTAGGGGCTAAATTTTTCTCCTGGGCTAATTTTCCATGGTTTTTCCAAAAATGAGATTCGCTATTTTAAAAATGATTCACCCAAATTCTATAGGATAAAATTATTTTACCTTAAAAATCGCCCAATTTTTATAAAAACTATGTAAAATCCTTAGAAATTTGAATATTTTTACAAAACTATCGCCAATCATTTATAGTTGGCATATGAAGGATTAGTAAGATTCACCAAGTTTTCTACATTTTAAAATAAATTTCCATCCTTAAAATCATCCCTGAAGATATTATTCTGCAAACGTGTGTTCGTCAATACAACACAACCCCTAAACCTACCCTAGTATGACCATTCATATGACCCCTACCCAAAACCTAAGAAATTAATACTTTGCAGGAGGATGGGACCACTAACCTGACTCTCGAAACTCCCGGATCGGCCTGCTCAAGATCCCACAATCTCCAAATACTCTTTTCAATTCACTATAGAAGCGGGTACAAATGAGATGGCATTGTGGGCTCACTAGCCATATATAGTCCATTTTTCCAAACTTCCACACTCAGCTACAGGATCCTAGAGACTTTGTTTCCTGAAGCATCTTCAGCCACAGGATCAGGGTCCCACCATCTACAGAGTCACATTCCTTGGGTCACCATGCATACTTGGCCCCCAAGGAGCATTTTTCTCACATCACATCCAGGTACGCGTTCTCATTTTCAAAATTATCAAATAACTATTATGTGTTCTTTATATTCATATATTGTTCACGTCGGGTATTCGATTTTGATGTGTGAAAGTACTTGGTAATCACAAGAAGCATATCCCCTTCAGGTATATGTTTGACACTGGCATGTAATCATTCCCTCTAAATGTCAATTGCATCTACCAAATCACACCCTCTGACAATCACCTTTAGGGTCCCTACATCCGGCTCTGCAATATTGTCAACTTTGCTGCATTTTGTTATGTCACACGGTAACACTCTCCCCCACATGATTTGTCCCATTCATAGTTCCCCTTGGTACCTTGACACTCATGCTTCTTTCACCCCCACGGTTGGGAGTCCCTATAGTCTCACACATTCCCGAAAATAAGACACATACTCCTTCTCATCATTTTACTATCTTTCCCAATGGATTCTGATGCAGGAGCATCGCCCACGTCAAGTGAGCCAGCATGGAAAGCAGAGGACAGTTGGACGAGTGCCAACACAAATTTTTGAAAATCACTTTGCAAATATTAAATGATCCATTAAAAGAGAGCACACTTGTATATTGTAAATGGACCTTGAGAAGATTTCTCTCATCCTTACGTAGTTGGAGGCATTTAAGGTAGTTAATGTATGAAGGTAGAATTAAATTCTAGACTAGACAGTTTGTAAGAGCTGGAGGGAAAATGGATATAGACACCCTCATTGTATCATTGTAACATTATGATGAGCATTATCAAAGAGAAGAGCATGCAGAGAGAAGATAAATAACACCCATGTACAGACATTTGAATTAATAGAAAGCTTTGGTTCAAATTCATGGTTTTGTGTTGTTCTCTATGTATTGATGTTGAATGATATGCTCATGAAGGTTTACTTCCTGTTTTAAATTTTCTTTTATGCTGTGTATGTGATTTCATGGTTGAATTGAAGTCTGAGAGGAAGGAGGAGTTAGTTTCAATTGTTTCTCTATTTTGAGCCAGAGAATTCCTGCAAGGAGTGCAGTCAAAGTGTCTGCAAGGAGTGCGTGGATAGAGGGTTCAAATAGAGATAAATTTGGTTCTAAGTTCCCAGAAGTGTAGTTGAGCATAGGATCCGTGCAAGGAGTGCGTAGGCTAAGCTAAGACTCAGAGTTGCGATTCTGAGCAAGAGAATTGAAGACTGCTGCTGCAAGGAGTGCGCAGAGTCGAGAGACTTCAACACTTAGACGTTGTTCAAGGTTTTCCACAAAGGGTGCGTGCAAGAGGTTTTCCAGGAGGAATTAAGGTCATGGAAATATCAGGAGGGATAGGCCTTCAAATTCATCGAAGGATTTCACAGGGAATTTGTGTTTGAAGTATTTAAGTAGGCACTGTTGGTTCACGTGCAAGAGAACAAGTCTTCGTGGAGGAAGTACTTGACTCAATTCGTAAAATTCATCAAGAAGGGATGGACAGTTGGAATTCTCCGAGGAGAATTCACGAGTTCCCATAAGTCGTCAGATCTCCCTGAGGTGCAGGGAAGATACGGTGACGTATTCCCAAAAGGTTCCAAGCTCAGGAGGGGAGGATCCGTTGATGCGAGTCACGAGAACCGTTGGATTCATACACATATCGTTAATCGAGGTTTCGTGAGTTGAAGCTCCAAATTATTGTAACGAGAATTGCGATATCGTGATCTGTGATATCCTGACAGGCCCATAACTGTCCATCATTTGGGATGCGTGGCAGAATATTCAAGGAAGTCGGGGTTCGGAGCATCGAAGATCTCGGAGGCAAGATACTCTTGCGGGTTGGAATTGTGAAATGTGATATCCCGATGGGAGAGTTTTGTGGGCCACAACAGAGTTAGTGGACGACGGGTGGCACACCGTATCGGAGTTCAGGGAAAGAAAAGTCCCTAAACATTTGGCATCAAGATTCGCGATCCCACGAACCCTGAAATACCGATAGAAGTGACGGGAAGTGGAAAGGTCAACTCACAGGTGTGCGTCGGAGCTTCGGCACATCGGGTATCGGGGGTCGGTAAACCAAAGCGTTTGATATCGCGAGTAGCGAAATTGCGATAGGAGAAGTTCCGATAGAGTAAGAGAAAAGTCAACGTTGAATGGACATTAGGTCTCGGGGATTCGAGAGCCTAGTGATCGACCTTTGACATCGCGAATTCGTGAAGTCTCATTCCCCGATAAACAAAGAAAGGGGATCATGTGAAAAGATCTATGGGTGTGGATTTCCTGATAGGGAAATAGAAGAACCTTTGAGTTCTTCGGGCCAGGAGAAGAAGGAGGTCCTATGAGTGGATGTGCCTGAGGGTGTGACTATGTCAAGTGTGGTATCAGAGCTTAGAAAGACTCTTTGCTTTCTGTAGCAGAGAAGAGAATTCACCATGCCGCCAAGTTGAGAAAGGCAATCACCTGATCCAAAGGATAGGGAAATTCTGAGGAGAAGGGGTAGACAAATAGAAAATCTAGAAATGGAGAGACAAATGTGTGATCTCCAAGCTAGACTCGAAGATATGGAGACAGTGCAAAGATGCACAACCGGTGTGGGGGATCTTAGTGATTCTGAAGATGAGGTTGAGGTTGAACATGAAGAGGAAGTTGCAGCCGAAGATGCCGCAAGTGAGTGCTTAATCAAAGCCATTGCAAGGATGGGAGCAAGGGAGAAGATGGACATTCCAGTTTACGAGGGAAATTTGGATGCAGAGGAGCTTCTAGATTGGATTAGAGATATCGACACCTACTTTGACTATGAAGAGGTCAAAGAGGACAAGAAGGTTAGACATGTTGTCACAAGGCTGAAAGGACATGCAACATTGTGGTGGGATGAGCTACAAGCTGACGGACGCTGAAAGGGCAAGCAAAAGATCAAAAGCTGGGAGAGGAGGATCACGAAGATGAAAGCAAAATTCATCCCCAGGGACTATCAAATCACTTTGTTCAGGCAGATGCAGAACCTGAGACAGAAGATGATGTCAGTGAAAGAATACACTAAGGATTTCTATAGACTGAACATCAGGGCAGGTCATCGAGAGAGTGATGATGAGAAGGTTGTCAGATATCTGAATGGTTTGAGATATGACATTCAGGATGAATTGAGCATGCTAACCATCCAAACGGTGGAATATGCTTATCAATTGGCTCTGAAAGCTGAGGAGAAGCTGAGCCAAAAACAAGGTCAGAGAGGCCAAGGCAAGAGTCAGCCAAGAGGCAAATCTGTTGCCCAGGATAGAAGCCAGAAGCCCAAGGAAGACTGGAAGAAACCTCAAACTCAGATAGAGAGAGGTGGAAGTTCACAGCGTGGACAATATGATGAGCAGAGAGGGGAACATAATGAGCAGAAAGGAGATTATGCTGATAGTAACACTTTTCCTCGTACCAGAGGTCGAGGTAGAGGAAGAGGTGGAGTAATTACATGCTTCACGTGTGGAAAGAATGGGCACAAGTCTTATGAGTGTCCAGATAAAAAGAAGGATGGAGGATAAGCTCACATCACCAAAGCACAGAGGCAGGATGTTGAGGAAGAAGACGCTAAAGGTAGAAGATCGTTTATGATGCTAAAATCTCTTTTGACACCCGAGAAGGAGGTGGAGAGTTCAGTCCAGAGGAGCAAATTATTCCAGACTACTTGCAAAACCAAGGATAGGGTGTGAAAGGTTATTGTGGACAGTGGAAGCACTAATAATCTCGTTTCAACCGAGATGGTGGAGAATTTGGTGCTGGAGATGACAAATCATCCAAGCCCATACTGAATTTCTTGGTTACAGAAAGGACACCGGGTAACTTTCACTAAACAATGTTTATTTCAATTCAAGATAGGAGGGTATAATGATAAAATCTTGTGTGATGTTATTCCTATGGATGTTTGTCATTTATTGCTGGGTAGACCATGGAAATATGACAGAAATGTGATTCATGATGGGAAAATGAACACATATACTCTGGAGAAGAATGGGAGAACCCATATGTTGCTTCCGATCAAGGATAAGGAGGTGACGTTGGAGGTAAGAAACAATGTACTTCTCATGAGTGGGAAGGAACTTATTACTGAGGTGAAGAAGAAAGAAGAGCCACAATTCTTTGTGGTCAGGAAGCCGAGAATTGTTTTGATCGGCACGAGGGTTGGTGATTTACCAAAGAAGATTCAGGAACTGCTAGAAGAGTTCGTTGATATAGTCATGGACGAACTACCTTCTTAGTTGCGACCGATAAGGAGTGTGAGTCGCCATATTGACCTCATACCAGGAGCCAGTTTGCCGAATAAAGCTACGTACAGATTGATGCCGCAAGAGAATGAAGAGGTTAAAAGGCAAGTCCAGGATTTTCTAGACAAAGGATTGGTCAGGGAAAGCCTAAGCCCGTGTGCCATTCCAACGGTACTCAGTCCAAAGAAAGATGGAGGCTGGAGAATGTGCACCGATTCAAGAGCCATCAACAAGATAACCATCAGGTACAGGTTTCCATTGTCACGCATGGATGATTTAATGGACTGTTTAAGTGGAGCCAATTTTTTTTCAAAGGTGGACCTAAAAAGCAGATATCATCAGATTCACATGAGGGAAGGCGATGAGTGGAAAACAACCTTCAAAACAAATGAGGGATTGTATGAGTGGCTTGTCATGCTGTTTGTCTTGACGAATGCGCCAAGTACCTTTATGCGGTTGATGAACGAAGTCCTAAAGGAGTTCATCCAGAAATTCGTCATCGTGTATTTGGATGACATACTGATTTTCATTAAATCAGTGGCAGAACACTTAAATCATTTGGCTACAGTGATGAGGAAGCTACAACAGGAGAAGTTGTTGATAAACATGAAGAAATATTCATTTATGAAGATGGAGCTCATTTATCTGGGTTTTGTTATTTCTGTAGATAAATTGAGAATGGATCCAGAGAAGGTGGAAGTAATTAAGAATTGGCCATCACCGAGAAATATTTTCGAGGTGAGGAGCTTTCACGGATTGGCTAGTTTCTACCAGAAGTTCATCAGGAATTTTAGTGGAATCAGTGCAGCGATGATGGATATGGTGAGGAAATGGCATAAATATTTTCACTGGATAGCAGAGGCAAAAAAGAGTTTCAAATTGTTGAAACAAAAGATCACGAAAAAACCAGTTTTGGTGTTGTCGGATTTCCAGAAAACATTTCAGGTGAAATGCGATGCAAGCGGATTTGCAATCGAGGCGGTCTTGAGTCAGAAGGATAGGCCGATTTCATATTTCAGCAAGAAGCTGAATGAATCGAAGGTGAAGTACTCCGCGTATGATAAGGAATTCTATGCCATCATCCAGGCATTGAAAAAGTGGAGGCACTATCTGATTATGAAAGAATTTGTTTTGTATAGTGATAACCATGCATTGCAGTATGTAACTCAACAGGAGAAGTTGAATCAGAGGCATGTTAAGTGGGTCAAATACATGAAGAATTTCACATTCGTGATTAAACACATTTCGGGTACTGCTAACAAAGTGGCTGATGCTTTGAGCAGGAAATGTTTGCTGATGCAGGAGTTCAAAGTCAGGACGTTAGGTTTTGATGATCTTAAGGACATATATGCAGTTGATCAGGATTTTAGCAAAGCGTATGAAGCAGATGAGAACCCAGTTCTCAGAGACAGAAGTCAGTGGATAGAGTACATGATCTAGGAAGGATTTCTATTCAAGGGAAATCAATTGTGTATTCTGAAATGCTCCATGAGGGAGAACCTGTTGAAGGAAAAGAACAGCGGAGGCTTGGCAGGACATTTTGGTCATGACAAGACGTTCGCGAAGTTGAGCGAATCATATTTTTGGCCAGGGATGCGAACAGAGGTCAAGAAATTTGTAGACAGATGCAGAGTTTGCCATCATTCGAATGGTAGGAAGAAGAATGCGAGATTCTATCAACCATTACCCATACCAGAAAGGTCGTGGGATGCAATAAGCATGGATTTTGTATTGGGGTTGCTAAGGACACAAAGAGGTGTTGATTCAATCTTTGTGGTAGTGGATAGGTTTTCCAAGATGGCACACTTCATCCCATGTCAGAAGAATAGTGATGCAACTCACATTGAAAATCTATTCCTCAAAGAGGTCACTCGACTTCATGGGTTGCCAAAAAGTATCGTTTCGGACAGAGACACGAAATTCATAGGGCATTTTTGGAGGACTTTATGGAAGAAGATGGGGACTAATTTGATGTTTATTTCATCTTATCATCCTCATACGGATGGACAGATGGAAGTGGTCAATAGAAGTCTCGGAGACTTGTTGAGAAGCTTGGTGAAAGAGCACCACAACAGTTGGGACAATATATTGCCACAGGCAGAGTTTGCATACAATGAATCCGTGAACAAGAGCACAGGCAAGAGTCCATTCCAAATTGTATATGGTGTGCAGTCGAGAGGAGTTTCTAAACTACAAGATTCATAATAGATGGTGATTAGGAGCGCAAGTGCCGAAGAGTTCACAGAGATGATGAAGGAACTTCACAGCCAGGTGAAGGAGCGGTTGCAGAATTCAAGTAAGGAATACAAGCACATAGCAGATCAACATCATAGACAAATTTAGTTTGAGGTTGGTGATCTGGTTCTGGCACACTTGAGGAAGGAAAGGTTCTTGAGAGGAACATACAACAAGCTCAAAATGAAGAAAATTGGGCCATGCAGGGTCTTGAGAAAATTTGGGGCAAATGCTTACGAAATTGAGTTACCGGATGGAATAGGAATATCTTCGATATTCAATGTCTCGGATTTGTACCCTTACAAGCCTGAGGAAGTAGGAGCAGAATATGAGCAGCCAGAGATTCAGTGGTGAAGGAATATGCCAATTTCAGAGAATCCACATATGGAACGCATACTGGATAAGCGAATTGGTAAGAAGACCAGAAGGAAGCAATACTTCGAGTATCTGGTCAAATGGAAGAACCACCCAGTAGAAGATGCCAGTTGGGAGAATGAGGCAGTGACTCAGAGGCATGGACATACCGTGCAGGAGCTCATGGATAGGAGCCCATGAAAAGTTTCAAGCGAGGGAGTATGATGCAGGAGCATTGCCCACGTCAAGCGAGCCAGCGTGGAAAGCAGAGGACAGCTGTACGAGCGCCAGCACAAATTTTTGAAAATCACTTTGGAGTTGTTGCGCAAATCTTAAATGAGCCATTAAAAGAGAGTGCACTTGTATATTGTAAATGGACCTTGAGCGGATTGCTCTCGTTCTTAGGTAGTTGGAGGCATTTAAAGTAGTTAATGTATGTAGGTAGAATTAAATTCTAGATTGGACAGTTTGTAAGAGCTAGAGGGAAAATGGATATAGACACCCTCATTGTATCATTGTAACATTATGATGAGAATTATCAAAGAGAATAACACGCAGAGAGCAGAGAAAGAACACCCGTGTACAAACATTTGAATTAATAGAAAGCTTTGGTTCAAATTCATGGTTTTGTGTTGTTCTCTGTGTATTGATGTTGAATGATATGCTCATGAAGTTTTACTTCCTGTTTTACATTTGATTTTATGTTGTGTATGTGATTTCATGGTTGAATTGAAGTCTAAGAGGAAGGAGGAGTTAGTTTCAATTGTTTCTCTATTTTGAGCCAGAGAATTCTTGCAAGGAGTGCAGTCGAAGTGTCCACAAGGAGTGCATTGACAGAGGGTTCAGATAGAGATAAATTTGGTTCTAAGTTCCCAGAAGTGTAGTTGATAATACGAGCCGTGCAAGGAGTGTGTAGGCTAAGCTAAGACTCAGAGTTGCGATTCTAAGCAAGAGAATTGAAGACTTCCGCTGCAAGGAGTGCGAAGAGTCGAGAGACTTCAACACTTAGACGTTGTTGAAGGTTTTCCGCAAAGGGTGCGCACAAGAGGTTTTCCAGGAGCACTTAAGGTCGTGGAAATCTCAGGAGGGATAGGACTTCAAATTCGTCAAAGGATTTCACAGGGAATTTTTGTTTGAAGTATTCAAGCAGGCACTGCCGGTTCGTGCATAGGAGAAAAATTCTTCGTGGAGGAAGTACTTGAATCAATTCACAAAATTCGTCAGGAAGGGATGGACGGTTGGAATTCTCCGAGGAGAATCCCGGAGTTCTCGTAAGTCATAAAATATCCCCAAGGTGCAAAGAAGATATGATGACGTATTCCCAAAAGGTTCCAAGCTCAGGAGGGGAGGATTCATTGATGCGAGTCACGAGGACCGTTGGATTCATACACATATCGTGAATAGGGGTTTCATGAGTCGAAGCTCCAAATTATTGTAACAGGAATTGCGATATCGCAATCCGTGATATCCCGACGAGCCTAGAACCATCCATCATTTGGGATGCATGGTAGAAGATTCAAGGAAGTTGGGGCTCGGAGCATCGGAGATCTCGGAGGCAGGATACTCTTGCAGGTTGGAATCGCGAAATGCGATATCCCGACGGGAGAGTTGTGTGGGCCACATCAGAGTTAGTGGACGACAGGTGGCACACCGTATCCGAGTTCGGGGAAAGAAAAGTCCCAAAACATTTGGCATCAGGATTCATGATCCTGCAAACCCCGAAATCCCGATAGAAGTGATGGGAAGTGGAAAGGTCAACTCGCACATGTGCGTCAGAGCTTCGACACATCGGGTATCGGTAAACCAAAGCATTCGATATCGTGAGTAGAGAAATCGTGATAGGAGAAGTTCCGACAGAGTAAGAGAAAATTTAGCGTTGAATGGCCATCAGGTCTCGGGGATTCGAGAGCCCAGTGATCGACCTTTGACATCGTGAATTTGCAAAATCTGATTCCCCGATAAACAAAGAAAGGGGATCGTGTGAAAAGATTTGTGGGTGTGGATTTCCCGATAGGGAAATAGAAGAACCTTTGAGTTTTTTGGGCCGGGAGAAGAAGGAGGTACTGTGAGCGGATGTGCCTAAGGGTGCGACTACGTCATACTCCCAGGTTATCTCATCTTGGTTTTATTTGACTGCACCGTTGCAATATCACTAACCCTCCATTTCATCCAAAACAAGTTTTCTCATCTACATATTTCCACCCATTCATTTCCCTCATACAAAAGCCCACCCACGGGCCCCCCACTGTCCACCAGTTCTCTTCGCAACTTGTGCCCTCACAACCCAAGCCATATTGTATTGGGGCACCCATTTCTATATCTATACACATCCCAAATTATTCTTTATTTATTCGGTAATTGTAAAAATAGTTTCTTTCCAACATTTACTTAGATTTTTATCATCATCCTTGATGGCCTTCTTTTCCCGGCAACGCAACCCATGTTGCGCTTGGTTGGGACATCTACTCTCCTTTACTCATTTTGAAATAGCTCATAAACACAAAGTATCCCACAGTCCATGTACCCCTAATCTCCGATTTTGTCCACTTTGTCACACCTCTGACACAATTTAACCCCATGTATGGTCGTCCTCTTGACACTAGATATCATTTTATGGTTTCTACCAATCATCCTTTCAACATATCCTCAACCAAAGGAATCCTTGAGTCTCATCGCCTCTTGACTTTGTCCATGTTCCCCATCAATTCCTGATCTTATCTCTGTGGATTTCATGAAGCCCTTTGATTCTTGGCGTCATGTCTCCCTTTCCATCGAATTCAACATAGTTTCCAGAAGGGAGACAATATATTGACTCTCATTACCTTTATAATGAGGATTCTCAAATGGCACAGAAAGAACCATGATTTATCTTTGATTCCATTGAACCCCATAACATTCGACTTCAACCGAATCTCATGTTACGATGGGTCTTAGTATGCGACTATTGCAGTTGTTTTATACCAGCCAAAGACTTCTGAATGTTTTACGCCATCAATGCCTATGAGTCATCAACACTTCTTACATTCATCCTTACCTCTTTTTAGGGTATGTTCACCATAAAAATTGTCATATGTTGTTATCAGAATGCCCCAGAGGGCACTGCAGTTATCTACCTCAACATACAACTTCAATTATTGTCTTACATTTTGGATTACATGACACGAGCATGGGGCATGCCCGCATCGTTTGTATACAGATTTTCTTTTTTCTCCTATATAAAGGTTTGGGCCCCATAGTTTCCCCTCTCCCTCCGATGGATCGCTCCTGTAGTTCCTATCATCACTCTTCCTTACAATTTCACCCTCAGTATAAGAAACATTAATTTATTTCAGCTATATGTATGCTCTTAACCTCACACATCAGGGGGCATCTGTTATCATTGAAATTTCATCCACAACACTGCACGCAAATGGTTATAGAAATAAAGCAATGCCAAACAACTATTAGTTCACCTGTAGAACAAAAATGCATTTCCAAGAGGCAAAAACTATACAATTGGGAAAAAATTGACATGCGCTAACTCACTAAAGGAAGTGCATGGGACAAAGAAGCTCGTAGAGTGCACAATGCACCATATGCGCGACTGTGTACGATAAAATATGCACACTCCTGTGAATGACACATTTATGGTTCTTGTCGGCCCCTAAATCACTTATGGACCACCTCCCAACTTGATTTGACCCTCAAATTTGAGCTAAATCCAAATGCGGGGCTGGTCAAGGACCAAAGGGTGCCCTAAAGGGACCCTTGTTGACACTAAGAACTAGTTAAATATTTCCTTGAAGAAATGCTATAAATGGAGGCCATGGGTGCACTAAGAAAATACGATTTTCATAGTATTGTTATGCTACATCAATCATCCCTTGAGAATCCTCTTTTCTCCTTGGATCATTCGAGCAACATTCCAATAAGCCATTCCACTCACCTCTTGAGGGAATAGGCATTGATTTCTTCATCATTTTCTTTCTTTTCTACCATTGCAAGAAGAGATCTCCATTAGGGAACTTAATAGCCCTCCCAAGGAGGAATATGGGACTCGTAATTCCTCATTTCTCTATGGTTGTTTTCCAACTAATATAATTATCCATTGGTGGAATAATCTTGGTCATTGATTGATTTTTTTTGGTTCAAAGTTTCTTATGCATTCTAGTTTTATTTCCTTATTTGTTTTTAGTTTGCTTAGTTGTTTATTTCATCTACTTGGATTTTTTAACTCATGAATTAACCTTTGTCTTGTCTAGCAGGCCCAACTAGACATGCGAGCTCCCTTGTTTTTCTCACCCAAGTTACAAAATGGACACAACAATCTCCACTATCACGAAAATTGAATCATGCCACCTTGTTGTCAGTGGTAATCTAACAATAAAGTCAATCAAAATGACTTCCCATTTCAATTATGGAATAATGTGTGATGTAGCAATCCTTTTGATATCTATGTTCATCTTTCACTTCCTGACATTATAGACATATCACAACGTAACTAACTATGTCTGCTTTCATTCCTTTCCATAAAAATAAAGGCTTAAGGTCTTCCTTCATCTTCGTGACTCCCGGATGAGCCAAGTACACTACTCGATGTGCTTCACTTAAGATAAAAATTCTTAATTCATCATTAGGCGGTACGTAAATTATTTTGTTAAATATCATCAATCCATCGTTGTCTAATGAATAACCTTCATACTTTGGTACCATCATGGTATATTTTCCAATATTATTCTTAACATCCTTGTACCAATCATCATCTATCTGTAAAGTAAGATTCTTTTCTCGAAGATTCATCTTAAGCAGTATTAGCGAGAATATGCATGGTCTCTGACTCAACGCATCTACCAATATGTTAACCGTTCCTTTAATGTAAGTAATCTCAAAGTCGTATTCGCTAAGTAATTCTGACCAATGCCTTTGTCACACTTTCAAGTCACTCTGTGTAAATATGTGATGCAATCCACATTGATCTGCATTTAATTTGAATTTCCATCCAATTAGATAATGTCTCCAAACTCTCAAGGCATATACAATTTCTAATAATTCCAAGTCATGTGTTGCATAGTTCTCTTCATGATTTCTCAAATTCCTTGAAATGTAAGCAATCACTTGACCGTCTTACATCAAAACTCCACCTAAACCTTCCTTGGATTCCTCCATACTTACCAAGAATACTTTTTTCATGTCAGGGACCTTTATTATTAGTGTTTTTGTCAACAACTCTTTGAGCTTTTGACATGATTCCATGCATTTCTCAATCCATACGAACTTATTGTTCTTCCTCTACAATTCTTTGATCAGATTTTCTATCTTCGAAAAACCTTCGACGAATCATCACTAATATCCTGCTAAACCCATAAAACTGTGTACTTCTTCTATGTTTTTCGGTATTTTCCATTCCATAATAGCCTCTACTTTTGTTGGATCCACAGTGATACCTTCAATAGATATGATATGGCCTAAGTAATGAATCTTTGATTGGTAAAAACAACATTTTGATAGTCTCCCGTACAATGTTTTTTCTTGTAGAGACTTTAGGACCAATCCTAAATGTTCTTCATGCTCTTCTTTTGTCCAAGAATAAATCAGCATGTCATCAATAAATAATTGAACAAACTTATCTAAGTATTCATGGAACACCCCATTCATCAAACTCATGAATATGCTTAGGGAGTTCATCTATCTGAACGGTAAAACGCTGAACTCATAGTTTCTAAATCTCGTCTTAAATATGGTCTTAGGGATAGCCTCCACTTAATCCACAACTGGTGATATATTGATCTCAATTTGATCTTAGAAAACACAGTTTCTCCCTTCATCTGATCAAATAAATCGTCAATCCTTGGCAATGGATATTGGTTGTTGATCATAGATTTGTTCAATTCACGGTATTCAATGTAAAGCCTACACAATCCATCCATCTTTCTAAGAAATATCACTACCACACCCAACGACAACACACTTGGATGTATAAGTCCCAACTCCAACAATTCTTTCAATTGCATTTTCAAATCCTATAATTCAGGCATTGACATCTGGTAAGGCGTTCTCGCTATAGGTTCAATTCCTGGTTTCAAGTCTATTGTAAAATCCAACTCTCTTTTGGGTGGTAAACCTGGTTACTCTTATGGAAACACGTCTGCAAAGTCTTGTACTATAGGAAGGTTTTCTAATCCTTCTTCCCCACCCTTTTCATTTAATGCTAATATTTCATAAAGATTTCACCCCTTTCACATACTCTTCTATAGTGGTAGGGAAGAAATAAATTTCAAGGAAACCCCCTGGTTCCTTCCTACAATCAGTCTACTCTATATCAAATCATCTATCAAACTTAACTATTTCATCTTACAGTTAAGTATCACAACATGTGATTCCAACCAATCCATACCAATCTCTATGTCATAAGATCCTAAGTTCATGACATATAGGTTGTCCTTCGATACAAAATATTACAAATTAATGATAAAGTTCGTAACATTTCCTCCAACCTTTTGTTTGGAACCTAATGCCATTTCTACGTATCTAAACTCATCCTGCTCAACTACCTTTACCTTAATTCTCTTTAGCATTGCACTAGAGATAAATCTCTCTAGAGGACCTAGATCTTCCAAAATACTAAAATTTGGGTTAGTGAATGTACATGACGTATTGAGCACAGTGGACTAGTGCTTGACCTAATGGTTATTCACCACTGCATGTATCCCGAGGGCCTTGCCCAAATCTCCAACTGTAATGGGTCCTAATGATCCATCCTCTCTGGTCTTCTTAATCATAAATTGTCATTGGTAATGTGGCTCTCCACATGTCTACCATCTACTGTTCGGTCCAGTGTTCTTGGTCCCCAAAGTAGAAGTTGTTGTCCTAGCAGTCTATGATCCTTGTTTGTTTTGTTGAGCATGCCTAAAATTTTATTGTTTTTGCAGACGACATTATTGTTGTGGTGGTATTCTATAAGGATTCCCCTATTGAGGTGTCTTTCATTGTGGTGTATAGAACATAGGTCCTCTAGGCATATCGTGATTCCCTAAAGTTTGTCTAGTTGGTTTCTAATGTTGTTACAGTCCTGATATCACCTGTCTAGCCATTCTAGAAGGGTTCCTTCCCTAACCCCCACCGTTTAGTTCTTTCTTATCTATGAGGGCCTTCTGAACTACATCATGCAATGTTTGAGGAATTAGGATGCTTACCTTCACACAAATGTTGAAGTTAAGGAAGAACATTAACTTTTTTACCTTTGAATTATCTATGTTCATATGTGGAGCATACCTAAGTAGTTCCATGAATTTGGCCTCATACTCAGGCACCGAACAACTACCCTGTCATAGGTGTTGAACTCATTGAGTTGAATATAAATCAATTCCTTGGACAATTACCTCTCTCGTAACCATTCCTCAAACATCTCCCATGACACATCTTTGACGACCATATTTAGTTGAGGTAGGAGCATCTTCCACCAAATCAGAGCGCTCCCTTTCAATTCGAAGACCACCATGCAGACCTTCATGTTTGAGGTTTAATAATGAAGTGTGAAGCACATAGACATGTTCTCCAACCATGCCTCAAAGTATAAGACATCCATGGAACCCTAGAATTCTAAAAAAATTCACCTTCTCGAGTTTTGATGCAGACACCCTTTCTCTCCTTCAGGGCTACTCGACCTCCAAGTCAAGGATTGTTAAATATTATCAAGTTGGATCATCTCCTCGGGACCTTGCTGGTCTCAAACTCAATCAAAGGTAGACCCTTTTATCACCCTAAGGGTTTTCACGGTCACGATCTGATTGTTACTGGTTTGTTCCTCGATCGACGGTTCATAGCAATTACGGGCTGCCAATGTGCTCGCTCTTTATCGGATATTTCTGTCCTCGCAATAATTTTTTTTATCTCCCAATCTCTATTCAATCGTGTTCATTGATCCCCTCCCCGAAGAGATCAATGGCTCTAGTGAATAGTGGGATACGAACTAGTATGTTTGCTAATTTTTCCTCTGCTCCCCGCAATGATTCCCCATTGTCGATTTTCTGTTCTCAGATCAATGGCTATCCGTGTGTCCTGATATCTTAGCACCATTTTCCAAATCTCACACTAATGGGTGCTAGCTTCTTCCTTGCATATGACCTTGCGTTGTGAGCCAAAGCTTAACCTCATGGTTCTTCATGACTTTAGAAACTTCAACCAAGATTAGATCAATGGTCCTCGGCCTCCTTTGCAGTCAATGATCAAGATCCACTTCGAGACTCCATGCTTCGGGAGTTCGACACTTTGAACCTCTTCTTTCCCTTGGATTATTCCATACCCAAAGTTCCATATAAGGCGCCATGCATCCACCTTAAATAAATGTCTCTAGTCCACTTCGGGAATTCATCCTTTGGACGTCTCGAATTTTTCTCGCTCACTTTCACCCAGAGCACTTTCACCTGAAGTCCACGATCTGTTGACATGTACCTCCCACAGATCAACAACCACATTTAAAATGTTCTTCCTTTGCTCTCTCTCGGAGTACTTTCACCTGGATTTCATGATCTATCGATGTGTTTCCTTCTGGATCTGACGACCATGATTCACTTCGTATCTTCGGGCTTCAGGAGTTTCAAATCTTGTGCACTCATTTTCTCCTTAAGTGGTTTCACTTGAATATGGTGGATTTCCTACACATGTCCTTCTAGATTTGACAGTCCAGATCTTTTATGCTCCCATCGACTTCGTTTAGGAGTGTTAAGCCTTTTAAATTCTTGATCTATTGCCATGTTTTCTTTGGAACAGATGGTTGCGATCTACTTCAGCCTTCGAAACTACATGAGTTTGTCAGACTGCACACTTGGAATCCTCTGAAGTGAATTTTCTTGAAGTTTCAGATCTGTCGAAACATATATCCTGGAAACTAACAACCTGGATCTACTTCGGCCTTCGTCTCTTCTACATTTTTTCTTTCTCTTTGTCCATAAAAATTTCGAAGTGCTTTCTCTCCAGAGTTGTGGATCTTATGCCACATGTACCTATGGATGATGGATGGTCCTTGGCCTCTTTGGGAATTCATCGAATCCTCTCTCTTGTGTTTGCAATGAGACTTAAAATTTGTGTGCTTTTCCCATATCCAACGATCTGAAATGATATCACTCCCTCCAGGACGAATCTTGGCCGATAAATTATAAAACCTTCAGAGCTTCACTCCCTTTGAATATTTACCTGTGTTATCTCTCTTGAGATTGGTTTCTTCCTCTGAACCCTTAACTCTTTTGAGGGTTTCTTCGACACTTAGTTAAAATTTCAGATCTGTGCACCCTTTGAAATAGATCTTCAATCAAGACTTAGCTTCTTTATGGGTGAATGTGCACACCTTGTACCATTTCCTTACTCCTTTCTGTAAATAAATCTTAAACTTATTCTCCTGAGATTTTGAGTCAAAGACTCTTTCGATGCACTGCTTGCGGAAAATATGCACACTTTGCATATGAAAGCTTTGCACTATCTCTTCTAAGATTTGAGAAAAAAAAATACTTTCTTAAACAAACTCCTTGCGTACAGTATGCACTACTTGCATAAGATCGATGAGGAGAAACAAGTGAAACTTATTTATCACTTCTCATATTCATATATTCATAGTGTAATTCATGCATTTGTTAAAATACACAATAATAGAGAAAAAAATCTAAACTAAAAAATCTACCATACACTCAGATAGATAATAACAGTAACAACAAACACTTTTTGGATCAATGTTCATCTGTTATATTCATTCAAATACTCAATTTACATGGCTACAACTCTGATAGTTTCTAACTAACTTGCATCTACCTCCTATTCAATAACAATACTCCTCTAGAAGCCTCATTTGGGCATATAATACCCCTATTTATACAAGAGGGTTCCTATGGTTCCCCCTAACTATCTATATTCTCGAAGAAAAAACTTATAGCTACTTAAGTTCTGTTACATTAAAATCTAGGGGTGAAAATACCAGATCACTCATGATCATTCAATCCCAAGTGTTTTGATCTTCTTCAGTTTTCAATCAGTTCAAGAAAGATTTGCAGGAAACGCCAATGTTTAAGAATCTGAAATGATTCAAAGACATGCTAAGACACTGAGTTGTCTCTCCGTGTGTGATTGTTGACGATGCTTCTGCATCATAATCCATTGCTCATAAAATCATGAGCTCTTACTCATGGCTCCCTCTGCTATGCTCTTGAGATCCTCCAGGGTTGCAAAACTGAAATTGGAGTTGTCCACTTGCTCCTCTTCCTTGTTTCTTCTATTTCCCTGCTGCTCCTACAAGTCCTCTTCTATTCCATCCTTCTCTGATGACTGCTTCTTGTGCTGCTTCCAACATCAATCTCTTAATATCCTCTATTTCTTTGTCCAACTGGTCCACTGGATGGCTCTTCTCCTTCAATTCATTCTACTGCATCTCCTTTCCATCAATTTTCAACTTGACTTGTTGGATTAGATGACTTTTTATATTTACCCTTCTCTCTACAGCCTCTAGTTCTTCACACAGATCAACAAAATCCAAGTTGTCTATTGCTCTCTTCTCTGTTGTAGGTTCACATTCTACAGTTATCTCTTTCTCAGCTTCCTGGCTGAAAACTTTGAGCCATTCCTTTGAATTCTCTTCTCCTCCTACTACTGTTGTAGGTTCCAATTATTCATGTTCATCTTTTTGGCTGAAATTTTCGAGTAATTCCACCCAACGTTCTTCTTTCTCCATCTCTTAGGCATATTCTAATGTGTGCTCTTCCTCCTCCATGGAAGTGTCTGGTCATTGATTCCTCCTATCATGCATGTTACTATGATGTGTTTCATCCTTACTAATGGATAGATCAATCTGATCCCCTACATCATCTTCATTTTCGGTGGCACTAGTTGACCACTCTGTTGCAGACTCCAATTCTGCAGTATCACCTCTGAGTTGTTGGTCATCTTCCCCCCCTGACAGATTGACTTTTTTCATCTCCCTTGTTGGCGTATCTTCAACTTCCTCCAACTTCTCCTCATGCTGGAATCCTATTTCCCTTTGCATGATTGCATCTTGATAGTACTTTTCTGGTTCTAGATTGTTCAACCAATTGTCCAACATCTTCAACTCTTTCTTCCATTGAGTGAGAAATTCATCCGAATGCTTCTCTTTTTCTGTCGAGGAAGACATGAATTTCTTCTCCTTCTCCTCCTCTTTCACAATCCTTGTTGGTTGTCTTTCCTTTGTTGCACCTGCATCATAGACACAATTAATTTTAAAATTGTTAGGCCCCATGGCCTCTCTCTTGGATTCATATGTCGAGTGTTCATTTTCTTCCTATTGCATCCTCCATGTCAGCTTCTCTAATTTTTCTCTGATCTCCCTGAGATATTTTTCTATCTCATCTTTTTTTTTCTGTTGGTGGTCCTTGTATTGACCACACTTATGGCCTTCAGTAGCCATATTCCTCTTACCTCAGACCACCTAGTTGTCTACCATACATTGCAACAATCTTTATAGATCATTTTAATCTGTCTACTCCTTCACCTGTTGTCTATAGAAAAACTTATGCTTCTGATAACATTTGATTTTATTAGATTTCCTCCTTTCACCTTCTCACCTTTGCCTACGATCTGCAGACAAATTTTAAGCTCTGATACCACTTTATGGTATCAGACTATCTCCTTTATCACCTTCCTTCTGCCTGAGAACAAAATGAGGCTCTAATACCACTTCATAGAGATTCCACTTATCTCCTTCGGGGCTGCATGACCTCATGGTCAAGGATCATTAAATATTCATGAGCTAGATAAACTCCTCGGGACCTTGTTGGTCTCAAAATAAATCAACCACAGGCCCTTTTATCACCCTCAGAGTTTTCATGGTCACGATATGATCATTACTTATTTTTTCTATGATCGACGGTTCACATTAATTGTAGGCTATGAACATTCTCACTCTTTGTCAGAGAGTTTTGTCCCCACAATAATAAAAGTTCTCACCAAATCTCGATTCAATCGTGTTCATTGACACCCTTTCCCGATGATAAAAATGGCTCTAGTGAATAACAATCTGTGAACTAGCACATTCACTAATTTTTCCTCCTCTCCCCGCAAATATTCCTCACCATCGATTTTATGTTCTCAGATCGATGGTTATCTGCAGGTCCTACTCTCTAAGCACACTTTTCCAAATCCCACACTAACAAGTGCCAACTTCTTTCTTTCATGTGACCTTGGGTTGTGACCCAGGGCTTAATGTCATGGTTCTTCATGACTTCAAAACCTTCAACCAAGATCAGATCAATGGTCCTCTACCTCCTTCACAATTAACAATCAAGATCCACTTCGGGACTCTGCACTTTGGGAGTTCGACACTTTCGACCTCCACTTTCCTCCAGAGTATTATGTACCCAAAGTTCCATATCATGTGCCACTCATCCACCTTAAATCAACGGCTCTAGTCCACTTCAGGACTTCGTCCTTTAGACTTCTCAAATTTTTCCCACTCACTTTCGCCCAGAGAACTTTCACCCGAAGTCCACAATGAACTTTCTGAGGCCGAAGGCCTGAGTACGCGCTGATTTATCTACCTCTTGGTCACAACTCATGGTCACGTGGGTTGGGGGACTGATATAAAGGGGCTAGTGCCTGAAAAATTAGTAGACTAGATATATGAAAGAAGAAATCTGCGGGGATTCTTGATTGAATGAGAATCATAGAGAATTGAAACTGGATGTTTTCTTGAATTAGATTTGTTTATGAATGTTGTGGGATTTGTTAAGTAATTGTGGCTTGACAAATTTTGGTTTTCTGCACACTGTGTTTGCAGAAGTTTAACGAGTGCCAGAATCGAATACAGTTGCCACTGAGTGTAAATAAATGGAAGAGGCACAGACTTCTTCTAGTTTCGAGGATGAAGAAAAAGGAATGGATGTTCATTTGGGAGTTGAAGGGTCGAACTCCAATGGGCATGGAGAAGATATAGATAGATAAGGAAGGGAATATGATGAAAATCATTGAAAGATTGTAGAAAGATTCCCAAAATCATCGAGAAGATAGCAAAAAGCTCATGAAAGATAAGGAACAATAGGGAGAATTCAACTTAAAGTTGATGAAGATTCTGGAGAAAATAGAAAAGAATTTGGACAAGGAGAGAGACTCGAACAAAACAGGGAGTCACGAAACTTCTGAGGGAAGAAGATCACGGAGTGTTGGTAAACACCATCATCACTCCCAAGGTCGCTCCAAGAGGAGGGCACACAGTAGTTCAAGACCGCTTCCTACCAGAAAGCACAAGAGATCTGGAGTGGATGAACTAAAGGGAGAAATGAACAAGATTAAGCCTCCTATGTTTGATGGAGAACATAAGAAGGAGGAAGATGTCGAGACATGGTTACTTGGCATGAGGAAATATTTCCAACTGTAGAATTATTCCTCTGATTCAGAGGGAAGAATTGTGATGTATCAATTGAAAGGAAAAGCATCCATGTGGTGGGATCATCTTGTGTAGGTGAAACACATTAGAGAGAAAGATATCACTTGGAAATAATTCAAGAGATATTTCAAGAAGAAATACTTGACTAAAAGATATTATGATAGAAAGATGAAAGAGTTATTTGAAATCAAGCTAGAAAGTGTGACCATTGATGGATATGAATGAAGGTTTTTGGAATTACTGAAGTATGTTCCTTTCATCAAGGATGAGACTGTCAATATTCAAAGGTATCTGAGTGGACTTCCACATCCCATTTGAGACAAGATTCATTATGATGATCCTAATACTATGGAAGAAATGATAAGGAGGGCGAAATGATTATATGAGAAGCAAAGAGAGAAGCCTACTTTCCGGAAGGCTTGTGAAGACAATAAGAAATTCAATATGGATCAGAGGAAGAAGGGAACTAAGCCACCCTTTTTCAGAAACAATCCTCAGGGACAACCATCTTTTAGAGAGCCCAGGAAGGATGAAGTGGGTGGGAAAATGTCAAGACCGCCACCTATGGAATGTTGGGGTTGTCAAGGGAACCATAGGTATAGATATTTCCCCCACAAAAATGATAAAGTGAGAGTTTTACACAATGTACAATAGCCTGAAACAATGGAGGACATGGGTAGTAGAATGCCAAGGATCTACGTTGCCCTGGACAATAAGCAAGTTGAATATTAGTCTCACATGATTGAAGTGGAAGGTATGATAAACAACCATGCCTTTACTATTTTAATTTATTCAGGGTCTATCCATACTTATATATATCCTAAAGTGGTGGAAAGTTTGCAATTGTCGAGAAGAAAACATGAAAAGTCTTGGTTAGTGTAGCTGGCTACAGGAACCAAGAGGAAAGTCACGAAGTTATTTAAGTCTTGTCCAGTGGACATGAATGGACTGAGCACAAAGGATGAATTGAATGTTTTTCATTTAGGTTCTTATGATTATCTAATTGTGATGGACTTGTTGGACCAACACCCTGCCATATTGGACTGTCAGAACAAGGAATTCAATTGCCTGGATGAGGAAGGAAATCAGAAAACAATCCAAGGAATTACCAGATCTGTTGCTATCAGATAAATCTCAGCAATTCAACTGAAGAAATGCTACAGGAAAGGTTGTCAATTATTTGTATCCCATGTGGAGGAAGCATCTAAGGATGAGATCTCAAATATTGAAGATAATGCAGTACTAAAAGAGCTTGAAGATGTATTTCAGGAGGTACCTGGACTACCTCCAAAAAGACATATTGACTTCTCTGTAAACTTGATGCCTGGAGTAGCTCCAGTGTTGAAAGACCCTAATAGAATGAGTACGCTAGAGCTAAAAGAGATACAATTGCATCTTGAAGAGCTTATGAAGAAGGGGTACATATGCCCAAGTGTTTCACCTTGGGGAGACCCAGTCCTGTTCGTGAAGAAGAAGGATGGTAAGTTGAGATTGTGTATTGATTTTAGACAATTGAACAAAGCAACCATAAAGAACAAATATCCTCTGTCGAGGATTGATGACCTCTTTGATCAGTTGAAGGATGTTAATATATTTTCGAAGATAGACCTTAGGTCGGGATATCACCAGATAAAGATAAAGGATGAAGACGTCAGGAAGACTACCTTTAGAACAAGGTATGGTCATTACGAGTTCACAGTGGTGCCATTTGGGCTGTCGAACGCACCCGTTTTTTTTTATGTGATTGATGAATGGTGTATTCAGACACTATCTAGACAAGTTTGTCATAGTATTTTTGGATGACATCCTGGTGTATTCCAAGTCATAGGAAGAGCATGAGCAACATCTCAGGATGGTGTTGCATATTTTAAGAGAGAACCAACTATATTCCAAGTTGAGGAAGTGCTTGTTTTATGAGGAGCAGATCCATTACTTAGGGCATATTATTTTTAAGGATGGGATAGTTGTATATCCTGAGAAAATTGAGGCCATGAGAGAATGGTTAGTTCCAAAGAACGTGATGGAATTCATATCCTTTATGGGTCTAGTTGGTTATTACAGAAGGTTTATCGTAGGGTTCTCGAGGATAGCTCACCCTATCACTTCCTTGCAAAGGAAGGAGAAGAAGTTTCAGTGGAAAAAAGAATGTGAGAGAAGATTCCAACAATTTAAGCAATTGTTAAC
>ML778111.1:23365-38196 GCA_009831015.1 Picea engelmannii | reverse complement strand
TGAAGTCTAAGAGGAAGGAGGAGTTAGTTTCAATTGTTTCTCTATTTTGAGCCAGAGAATTCTTGCAAGGAGTGCAGTCGAAGTGTCCACAAGGAGTGCATTGACAGAGGGTTCAGATAGAGATAAATTTGGTTCTAAGTTCCCAGAAGTGTAGTTGATCATACGAGCCGTGCAAGGAGTGTGTAGGCTAAGCTAAGACTCAGAGTTGCGATTCTAAGCAAGAGAATTGAAGACTGCTGTTGCAAGGAGTGCGAAGAGTCGAGAGACTTCAACACTTAGACGTTGTTGAAAGTTTTCCGCAAAGGGTGCGCGCAAGAGGTTTTCTAGGAGGACTTAAGGTCGTGGAAATCTCAGGAGGGATAGGCCTTCAAATTCGTCAAAGGATTTCACAGGGAAGTTGTGTTTGAAGTATTCAAGTAGGCGCTGTCGGTTCGTGCACAGGAGAACAAGTCTTCATGGAGGAAGTACTTGAACCAATTCGCAAAATTCGTCAGGAAGGGACGAACGGTTGGAATTCTCCGAGGAGAATCTGCGAGTTCTCGTAAGTCGTCAAATCTCCCCAAGGTGCAAAGAAGATATGATGACGTATTCCCAAAAGGTTCCAAGCTCAGGAGGGGAGGATTCGTTGATGCGAGTCACAAGGACCGTTGGATTCATACACATATCGTGAATAGGGGTTTCGTGAGTCGAAGCTCCAAATTATTGTAACAGGAATTGCAATATAGAAATCTGTGATATCCCAACGAGCCTAGAACCATCCATCATTTGGGATGCATGGTAGAAGATTCAAGGAAGTTGGGGCTCGGAGCATCGGAGATCTCGGAGGCAGGATACTCTTGCAGGTTGGAATCGCGAAATGCGATATCCTGACGGGAGAGTTGTGTGGGCCACATCAGAGTTAGTGGATGACAGGTGGCACACCATATTGGAGTTTGGGGAAAGAAAATTCCCAAAACATTTGGCATCAGGATTCGTGATCCTGCGAACCCCGAAATCCCGATAGAAGTGATGGGAAGTGGAAAGGTCAACTCGCACATGTGCGTCAGAGCTTCGACACATCGGGTATCGGTAAACCAAAGAATTCAATATCGTGAGTAGAGAAATCGCGATAGGAGAAGTTCCAACAGAGTAAGAGAAAATTCAGCGTTGAATGGCCATCAGGTCTCGGGGATTCGAGATCCCAGTGATCGACCTTTGACATCGTGAATTTGCGAAATCTGATTCCCCGATAATCAAAGAAAGGGGATCGTTTGAAAAGATCTGTGTGTGTGGATTTCCCGATAGGGAAATAGAAGAACCTTTGAGTTTTTTGGGCTAGGAGAAGAAGGAGGTACTGTGAGCGGATGTGCCTGAGGGTGCGACTGCATCATACTCCCAGGTTATCTCATCTTGGTTTTATTTGACTGCACCGTTGCAATATCACTAACCCTCCATTTCATCCAAAACAAGTTTTCTCATCTACATATTTCCACCCATTCATTTCCCTCATACAAAAGCCCACCCACGAGCCCCCCACTGTCCACCAGTTCTCTTCGCAACTTGTGCCCTCACAACCCAAGCCATATTGTATTGGGGCACCCTTTTCTATATCTATACACATCCCAAATTATTCTTTATTTATTCGGTAATTGTAAAAATACTTTCTTTCCAACATTTACTTAGATTTTTATCATCACCCTTGATGGCCTTCTTTTCCCGGCAACACAACCCATGTTGCCCTTGGTTGGGACATCTACTCTCCTTTACTCATTTTGAAATAGCTCATAAACCCCGAGTATCCCACAGTCCATGTACCCCTAATCTCCGATTTTGTCCACTTTGTCACACCTCTGACACAATTTAACCCCATGTATGGTCGTCCTCTTGACACTAGATATCATTTTATGGTTTCTACCAATCATCCTTTCAACATATCCTCAACCAAAGGAATCCTTGAGTCTCATCGCCTCTTGACTTTGTCCATGTTCCCCATCAATTCCTGATCTTATCTCTGTGGATTTCATGAAGCCCTTTGATTCTTGGCGTCATGTCTCCCTTTCCATCGAATTCAACATAGTTTCCAGAAGGGAGACAATATATTGACTCTCATTACCTTTATAATGAGGATTCTCAAATGGCACAGAAAGAACCATGATTTATCTTTGATTCCATTGAACCCCATAACATTCGACTTCAACCGAATCTCATGTTACGATGGGTCTTAGTATGCGACTATTGCAGTTGTTTTATACCAGCCAAAGACTTCTGAATGTTTTACGCCATCAATGCCTATGAGTCATCAACACTTCTTACATTCATCCTTACCTCTTTTTAGGGTATGTTCACCATAAAAATTGTCATATGTTGTTATCAGAATGCCCCAGAGGGCACTGCAGTTATCTACCTCAACATACAACTTCAATTATTGTCTTACATTTTGGATTACATGACACGAGCATGGGGCATGCCCGCATCGTTTGTATACAGATTTTCTTTTTTCTCCTATATAAAGGTTTGGGCCCCATAGTTTCCCCTCTCCCTCCGATGGATCGCTCCTGTAGTTCCTATCATCACTCTTCCTTACAATTTCACCCTCAGTATAAGAAACATTAATTTATTTCAGCTATATGTATGCTCTTAACCTCACACATCAGGGGGCATCTGTTATCATTGAAATTTCATCCACAACACTGCACGCAAATGGTTATAGAAATAAAGCAATGCCAAACAACTATTAGTTCACCTGTAGAACAAAAATGCATTTCCAAGAGGCAAAAACTATACAATTGGGAAAAAATTGACATGCGCTAACTCACTAAAGGAAGTGCATGGGACAAAGAAGCTCGTAGAGTGCACAATGCACCATATGCGCGACTGTGTACGATAAAATATGCACACTCCTGTGAATGACACATTTATGGTTCTTGTCGGCCCCTAAATCACTTATGGACCACCTCCCAACTTGATTTGACCCTCAAATTTGAGCTAAATCCAAATGCGGGGCTGGTCAAGGACCAAAGGGTGCCCTAAAGGGACCCTTGTTGACACTAAGAACTAGTTAAATATTTCCTTGAAGAAATGCTATAAATGGAGGCCATGGGTGCACTAAGAAAATACGATTTTCATAGTATTGTTATGCTACATCAATCATCCCTTGAGAATCCTCTTTTCTCCTTGGATCATTCGAGCAACATTCCAATAAGCCATTCCACTCACCTCTTGAGGGAATAGGCATTGATTTCTTCATCATTTTCTTTCTTTTCTACCATTGCAAGAAGAGATCTCCATTAGGGAACTTAATAGCCCTCCCAAGGAGGAATATGGGACTCGTAATTCCTCATTTCTCTATGGTTGTTTTCCAACTAATATAATTATCCATTGGTGGAATAATCTTGGTCATTGATTGATTTTTTTTGGTTCAAAGTTTCTTATGCATTCTAGTTTTATTTCCTTATTTGTTTTTAGTTTGCTTAGTTGTTTATTTCATCTACTTGGATTTTTTAACTCATGAATTAACCTTTGTCTTGTCTAGCAGGCCCAACTAGACATGCGAGCTCCCTTGTTTTTCTCACCCAAGTTACAAAATGGACACAACAATCTCCACTATCACGAAAATTGAATCATGCCACCTTGTTGTCAGTGGTAATCTAACAATAAAGTCAATCAAAATGACTTCCCATTTCAATTATGGAATAATGTGTGATGTAGCAATCCTTTTGATATCTATGTTCATCTTTCACTTCCTGACATTATAGACATATCACAACGTAACTAACTATGTCTGCTTTCATTCCTTTCCATAAAAATAAAGGCTTAAGGTCTTCCTTCATCTTCGTGACTCCCGGATGAGCCAAGTACACTACTCGATGTGCTTCACTTAAGATAAAAATTCTTAATTCATCATTAGGCGGTACGTAAATTATTTTGTTAAATATCATCAATCCATCGTTGTCTAATGAATAACCTTCATACTTTGGTACCATCATGGTATATTTTCCAATATTATTCTTAACATCCTTGTACCAATCATCATCTATCTGTAAAGTAAGATTCTTTTCTCGAAGATTCATCTTAAGCAGTATTAGCGAGAATATGCATGGTCTCTGACTCAACGCATCTACCAATATGTTAACCGTTCCTTTAATGTAAGTAATCTCAAAGTCGTATTCGCTAAGTAATTCTGACCAATGCCTTTGTCACACTTTCAAGTCACTCTGTGTAAATATGTGATGCAATCCACATTGATCTGCATTTAATTTGAATTTCCATCCAATTAGATAATGTCTCCAAACTCTCAAGGCATATACAATTTCTAATAATTCCAAGTCATGTGTTGCATAGTTCTCTTCATGATTTCTCAAATTCCTTGAAATGTAAGCAATCACTTGACCGTCTTACATCAAAACTCCACCTAAACCTTCCTTGGATTCCTCCATACTTACCAAGAATACTTTTTTCATGTCAGGGACCTTTATTATTAGTGTTTTTGTCAACAACTCTTTGAGCTTTTGACATGATTCCATGCATTTCTCAATCCATACGAACTTATTGTTCTTCCTCTACAATTCTTTGATCAGATTTTCTATCTTCGAAAAACCTTCGACGAATCATCACTAATATCCTGCTAAACCCATAAAACTGTGTACTTCTTCTATGTTTTTCGGTATTTTCCATTCCATAATAGCCTCTACTTTTGTTGGATCCACAGTGATACCTTCAATAGATATGATATGGCCTAAGTAATGAATCTTTGATTGGTAAAAACAACATTTTGATAGTCTCCCGTACAATGTTTTTTCTTGTAGAGACTTTAGGACCAATCCTAAATGTTCTTCATGCTCTTCTTTTGTCCAAGAATAAATCAGCATGTCATCAATAAATAATTGAACAAACTTATCTAAGTATTCATGGAACACCCCATTCATCAAACTCATGAATATGCTTAGGGAGTTCATCTATCTGAACGGTAAAACGCTGAACTCATAGTTTCTAAATCTCGTCTTAAATATGGTCTTAGGGATAGCCTCCACTTAATCCACAACTGGTGATATATTGATCTCAATTTGATCTTAGAAAACACAGTTTCTCCCTTCATCTGATCAAATAAATCGTCAATCCTTGGCAATGGATATTGGTTGTTGATCATAGATTTGTTCAATTCACGGTATTCAATGTAAAGCCTACACAATCCATCCATCTTTCTAAGAAATATCACTACCACACCCAACGACAACACACTTGGATGTATAAGTCCCAACTCCAACAATTCTTTCAATTGCATTTTCAAATCCTATAATTCAGGCATTGACATCTGGTAAGGCGTTCTCGCTATAGGTTCAATTCCTGGTTTCAAGTCTATTGTAAAATCCAACTCTCTTTTGGGTGGTAAACCTGGTTACTCTTATGGAAACACGTCTGCAAAGTCTTGTACTATAGGAAGGTTTTCTAATCCTTCTTCCCCACCCTTTTCATTTAATGCTAATATTTCATAAAGATTTCACCCCTTTCACATACTCTTCTATAGTGGTAGGGAAGAAATAAATTTCAAGGAAACCCCCTGGTTCCTTCCTACAATCAGTCTACTCTATATCAAATCATCTATCAAACTTAACTATTTCATCTTACAGTTAAGTATCACAACATGTGATTCCAACCAATCCATACCAATCTCTATGTCATAAGATCCTAAGTTCATGACATATAGGTTGTCCTTCGATACAAAATATTACAAATTAATGATAAAGTTCGTAACATTTCCTCCAACCTTTTGTTTGGAACCTAATGCCATTTCTACGTATCTAAACTCATCCTGCTCAACTACCTTTACCTTAATTCTCTTTAGCATTGCACTAGAGATAAATCTCTCTAGAGGACCTAGATCTTCCAAAATACTAAAATTTGGGTTAGTGAATGTACATGACGTATTGAGCACAGTGGACTAGTGCTTGACCTAATGGTTATTCACCACTGCATGTATCCCGAGGGCCTTGCCCAAATCTCCAACTGTAATGGGTCCTAATGATCCATCCTCTCTGGTCTTCTTAATCATAAATTGTCATTGGTAATGTGGCTCTCCACATGTCTACCATCTACTGTTCGGTCCAGTGTTCTTGGTCCCCAAAGTAGAAGTTGTTGTCCTAGCAGTCTATGATCCTTGTTTGTTTTGTTGAGCATGCCTAAAATTTTATTGTTTTTGCAGACGACATTATTGTTGTGGTGGTATTCTATAAGGATTCCCCTATTGAGGTGTCTTTCATTGTGGTGTATAGAACATAGGTCCTCTAGGCATATCGTGATTCCCTAAAGTTTGTCTAGTTGGTTTCTAATGTTGTTACAGTCCTGATATCACCTGTCTAGCCATTCTAGAAGGGTTCCTTCCCTAACCCCCACCGTTTAGTTCTTTCTTATCTATGAGGGCCTTCTGAACTACATCATGCAATGTTTGAGGAATTAGGATGCTTACCTTCACACAAATGTTGAAGTTAAGGAAGAACATTAACTTTTTTACCTTTGAATTATCTATGTTCATATGTGGAGCATACCTAAGTAGTTCCATGAATTTGGCCTCATACTCAGGCACCGAACAACTACCCTGTCATAGGTGTTGAACTCATTGAGTTGAATATAAATCAATTCCTTGGACAATTACCTCTCTCGTAACCATTCCTCAAACATCTCCCATGACACATCTTTGACGACCATATTTAGTTGAGGTAGGAGCATCTTCCACCAAATCAGAGCGCTCCCTTTCAATTCGAAGACCACCATGCAGACCTTCATGTTTGAGGTTTAATAATGAAGTGTGAAGCACATAGACATGTTCTCCAACCATGCCTCAAAGTATAAGACATCCATGGAACCCTAGAATTCTAAAAAAATTCACCTTCTCGAGTTTTGATGCAGACACCCTTTCTCTCCTTCAGGGCTACTCGACCTCCAAGTCAAGGATTGTTAAATATTATCAAGTTGGATCATCTCCTCGGGACCTTGCTGGTCTCAAACTCAATCAAAGGTAGACCCTTTTATCACCCTAAGGGTTTTCACGGTCACGATCTGATTGTTACTGGTTTGTTCCTCGATCGACGGTTCATAGCAATTACGGGCTGCCAATGTGCTCGCTCTTTATCGGATATTTCTGTCCTCGCAATAATTTTTTTTATCTCCCAATCTCTATTCAATCGTGTTCATTGATCCCCTCCCCGAAGAGATCAATGGCTCTAGTGAATAGTGGGATACGAACTAGTATGTTTGCTAATTTTTCCTCTGCTCCCCGCAATGATTCCCCATTGTCGATTTTCTGTTCTCAGATCAATGGCTATCCGTGTGTCCTGATATCTTAGCACCATTTTCCAAATCTCACACTAATGGGTGCTAGCTTCTTCCTTGCATATGACCTTGCGTTGTGAGCCAAAGCTTAACCTCATGGTTCTTCATGACTTTAGAAACTTCAACCAAGATTAGATCAATGGTCCTCGGCCTCCTTTGCAGTCAATGATCAAGATCCACTTCGAGACTCCATGCTTCGGGAGTTCGACACTTTGAACCTCTTCTTTCCCTTGGATTATTCCATACCCAAAGTTCCATATAAGGCGCCATGCATCCACCTTAAATAAATGTCTCTAGTCCACTTCGGGAATTCATCCTTTGGACGTCTCGAATTTTTCTCGCTCACTTTCACCCAGAGCACTTTCACCTGAAGTCCACGATCTGTTGACATGTACCTCCCACAGATCAACAACCACATTTAAAATGTTCTTCCTTTGCTCTCTCTCGGAGTACTTTCACCTGGATTTCATGATCTATCGATGTGTTTCCTTCTGGATCTGACGACCATGATTCACTTCGTATCTTCGGGCTTCAGGAGTTTCAAATCTTGTGCACTCATTTTCTCCTTAAGTGGTTTCACTTGAATATGGTGGATTTCCTACACATGTCCTTCTAGATTTGACAGTCCAGATCTTTTATGCTCCCATCGACTTCGTTTAGGAGTGTTAAGCCTTTTAAATTCTTGATCTATTGCCATGTTTTCTTTGGAACAGATGGTTGCGATCTACTTCAGCCTTCGAAACTACATGAGTTTGTCAGACTGCACACTTGGAATCCTCTGAAGTGAATTTTCTTGAAGTTTCAGATCTGTCGAAACATATATCCTGGAAACTAACAACCTGGATCTACTTCGGCCTTCGTCTCTTCTACATTTTTTCTTTCTCTTTGTCCATAAAAATTTCGAAGTGCTTTCTCTCCAGAGTTGTGGATCTTATGCCACATGTACCTATGGATGATGGATGGTCCTTGGCCTCTTTGGGAATTCATCGAATCCTCTCTCTTGTGTTTGCAATGAGACTTAAAATTTGTGTGCTTTTCCCATATCCAACGATCTGAAATGATATCACTCCCTCCAGGACGAATCTTGGCCGATAAATTATAAAACCTTCAGAGCTTCACTCCCTTTGAATATTTACCTGTGTTATCTCTCTTGAGATTGGTTTCTTCCTCTGAACCCTTAACTCTTTTGAGGGTTTCTTCGACACTTAGTTAAAATTTCAGATCTGTGCACCCTTTGAAATAGATCTTCAATCAAGACTTAGCTTCTTTATGGGTGAATGTGCACACCTTGTACCATTTCCTTACTCCTTTCTGTAAATAAATCTTAAACTTATTCTCCTGAGATTTTGAGTCAAAGACTCTTTCGATGCACTGCTTGCGGAAAATATGCACACTTTGCATATGAAAGCTTTGCACTATCTCTTCTAAGATTTGAGAAAAAAAAATACTTTCTTAAACAAACTCCTTGCGTACAGTATGCACTACTTGCATAAGATCGATGAGGAGAAACAAGTGAAACTTATTTATCACTTCTCATATTCATATATTCATAGTGTAATTCATGCATTTGTTAAAATACACAATAATAGAGAAAAAAATCTAAACTAAAAAATCTACCATACACTCAGATAGATAATAACAGTAACAACAAACACTTTTTGGATCAATGTTCATCTGTTATATTCATTCAAATACTCAATTTACATGGCTACAACTCTGATAGTTTCTAACTAACTTGCATCTACCTCCTATTCAATAACAATACTCCTCTAGAAGCCTCATTTGGGCATATAATACCCCTATTTATACAAGAGGGTTCCTATGGTTCCCCCTAACTATCTATATTCTCGAAGAAAAAACTTATAGCTACTTAAGTTCTGTTACATTAAAATCTAGGGGTGAAAATACCAGATCACTCATGATCATTCAATCCCAAGTGTTTTGATCTTCTTCAGTTTTCAATCAGTTCAAGAAAGATTTGCAGGAAACGCCAATGTTTAAGAATCTGAAATGATTCAAAGACATGCTAAGACACTGAGTTGTCTCTCCGTGTGTGATTGTTGACGATGCTTCTGCATCATAATCCATTGCTCATAAAATCATGAGCTCTTACTCATGGCTCCCTCTGCTATGCTCTTGAGATCCTCCAGGGTTGCAAAACTGAAATTGGAGTTGTCCACTTGCTCCTCTTCCTTGTTTCTTCTATTTCCCTGCTGCTCCTACAAGTCCTCTTCTATTCCATCCTTCTCTGATGACTGCTTCTTGTGCTGCTTCCAACATCAATCTCTTAATATCCTCTATTTCTTTGTCCAACTGGTCCACTGGATGGCTCTTCTCCTTCAATTCATTCTACTGCATCTCCTTTCCATCAATTTTCAACTTGACTTGTTGGATTAGATGACTTTTTATATTTACCCTTCTCTCTACAGCCTCTAGTTCTTCACACAGATCAACAAAATCCAAGTTGTCTATTGCTCTCTTCTCTGTTGTAGGTTCACATTCTACAGTTATCTCTTTCTCAGCTTCCTGGCTGAAAACTTTGAGCCATTCCTTTGAATTCTCTTCTCCTCCTACTACTGTTGTAGGTTCCAATTATTCATGTTCATCTTTTTGGCTGAAATTTTCGAGTAATTCCACCCAACGTTCTTCTTTCTCCATCTCTTAGGCATATTCTAATGTGTGCTCTTCCTCCTCCATGGAAGTGTCTGGTCATTGATTCCTCCTATCATGCATGTTACTATGATGTGTTTCATCCTTACTAATGGATAGATCAATCTGATCCCCTACATCATCTTCATTTTCGGTGGCACTAGTTGACCACTCTGTTGCAGACTCCAATTCTGCAGTATCACCTCTGAGTTGTTGGTCATCTTCCCCCCCTGACAGATTGACTTTTTTCATCTCCCTTGTTGGCGTATCTTCAACTTCCTCCAACTTCTCCTCATGCTGGAATCCTATTTCCCTTTGCATGATTGCATCTTGATAGTACTTTTCTGGTTCTAGATTGTTCAACCAATTGTCCAACATCTTCAACTCTTTCTTCCATTGAGTGAGAAATTCATCCGAATGCTTCTCTTTTTCTGTCGAGGAAGACATGAATTTCTTCTCCTTCTCCTCCTCTTTCACAATCCTTGTTGGTTGTCTTTCCTTTGTTGCACCTGCATCATAGACACAATTAATTTTAAAATTGTTAGGCCCCATGGCCTCTCTCTTGGATTCATATGTCGAGTGTTCATTTTCTTCCTATTGCATCCTCCATGTCAGCTTCTCTAATTTTTCTCTGATCTCCCTGAGATATTTTTCTATCTCATCTTTTTTTTTCTGTTGGTGGTCCTTGTATTGACCACACTTATGGCCTTCAGTAGCCATATTCCTCTTACCTCAGACCACCTAGTTGTCTACCATACATTGCAACAATCTTTATAGATCATTTTAATCTGTCTACTCCTTCACCTGTTGTCTATAGAAAAACTTATGCTTCTGATAACATTTGATTTTATTAGATTTCCTCCTTTCACCTTCTCACCTTTGCCTACGATCTGCAGACAAATTTTAAGCTCTGATACCACTTTATGGTATCAGACTATCTCCTTTATCACCTTCCTTCTGCCTGAGAACAAAATGAGGCTCTAATACCACTTCATAGAGATTCCACTTATCTCCTTCGGGGCTGCATGACCTCATGGTCAAGGATCATTAAATATTCATGAGCTAGATAAACTCCTCGGGACCTTGTTGGTCTCAAAATAAATCAACCACAGGCCCTTTTATCACCCTCAGAGTTTTCATGGTCACGATATGATCATTACTTATTTTTTCTATGATCGACGGTTCACATTAATTGTAGGCTATGAACATTCTCACTCTTTGTCAGAGAGTTTTGTCCCCACAATAATAAAAGTTCTCACCAAATCTCGATTCAATCGTGTTCATTGACACCCTTTCCCGATGATAAAAATGGCTCTAGTGAATAACAATCTGTGAACTAGCACATTCACTAATTTTTCCTCCTCTCCCCGCAAATATTCCTCACCATCGATTTTATGTTCTCAGATCGATGGTTATCTGCAGGTCCTACTCTCTAAGCACACTTTTCCAAATCCCACACTAACAAGTGCCAACTTCTTTCTTTCATGTGACCTTGGGTTGTGACCCAGGGCTTAATGTCATGGTTCTTCATGACTTCAAAACCTTCAACCAAGATCAGATCAATGGTCCTCTACCTCCTTCACAATTAACAATCAAGATCCACTTCGGGACTCTGCACTTTGGGAGTTCGACACTTTCGACCTCCACTTTCCTCCAGAGTATTATGTACCCAAAGTTCCATATCATGTGCCACTCATCCACCTTAAATCAACGGCTCTAGTCCACTTCAGGACTTCGTCCTTTAGACTTCTCAAATTTTTCCCACTCACTTTCGCCCAGAGAACTTTCACCCGAAGTCCACAATGAACTTTCTGAGGCCGAAGGCCTGAGTACGCGCTGATTTATCTACCTCTTGGTCACAACTCATGGTCACGTGGGTTGGGGGACTGATATAAAGGGGCTAGTGCCTGAAAAATTAGTAGACTAGATATATGAAAGAAGAAATCTGCGGGGATTCTTGATTGAATGAGAATCATAGAGAATTGAAACTGGATGTTTTCTTGAATTAGATTTGTTTATGAATGTTGTGGGATTTGTTAAGTAATTGTGGCTTGACAAATTTTGGTTTTCTGCACACTGTGTTTGCAGAAGTTTAACGAGTGCCAGAATCGAATACAGTTGCCACTGAGTGTAAATAAATGGAAGAGGCACAGACTTCTTCTAGTTTCGAGGATGAAGAAAAAGGAATGGATGTTCATTTGGGAGTTGAAGGGTCGAACTCCAATGGGCATGGAGAAGATATAGATAGATAAGGAAGGGAATATGATGAAAATCATTGAAAGATTGTAGAAAGATTCCCAAAATCATCGAGAAGATAGCAAAAAGCTCATGAAAGATAAGGAACAATAGGGAGAATTCAACTTAAAGTTGATGAAGATTCTGGAGAAAATAGAAAAGAATTTGGACAAGGAGAGAGACTCGAACAAAACAGGGAGTCACGAAACTTCTGAGGGAAGAAGATCACGGAGTGTTGGTAAACACCATCATCACTCCCAAGGTCGCTCCAAGAGGAGGGCACACAGTAGTTCAAGACCGCTTCCTACCAGAAAGCACAAGAGATCTGGAGTGGATGAACTAAAGGGAGAAATGAACAAGATTAAGCCTCCTATGTTTGATGGAGAACATAAGAAGGAGGAAGATGTCGAGACATGGTTACTTGGCATGAGGAAATATTTCCAACTGTAGAATTATTCCTCTGATTCAGAGGGAAGAATTGTGATGTATCAATTGAAAGGAAAAGCATCCATGTGGTGGGATCATCTTGTGTAGGTGAAACACATTAGAGAGAAAGATATCACTTGGAAATAATTCAAGAGATATTTCAAGAAGAAATACTTGACTAAAAGATATTATGATAGAAAGATGAAAGAGTTATTTGAAATCAAGCTAGAAAGTGTGACCATTGATGGATATGAATGAAGGTTTTTGGAATTACTGAAGTATGTTCCTTTCATCAAGGATGAGACTGTCAATATTCAAAGGTATCTGAGTGGACTTCCACATCCCATTTGAGACAAGATTCATTATGATGATCCTAATACTATGGAAGAAATGATAAGGAGGGCGAAATGATTATATGAGAAGCAAAGAGAGAAGCCTACTTTCCGGAAGGCTTGTGAAGACAATAAGAAATTCAATATGGATCAGAGGAAGAAGGGAACTAAGCCACCCTTTTTCAGAAACAATCCTCAGGGACAACCATCTTTTAGAGAGCCCAGGAAGGATGAAGTGGGTGGGAAAATGTCAAGACCGCCACCTATGGAATGTTGGGGTTGTCAAGGGAACCATAGGTATAGATATTTCCCCCACAAAAATGATAAAGTGAGAGTTTTACACAATGTACAATAGCCTGAAACAATGGAGGACATGGGTAGTAGAATGCCAAGGATCTACGTTGCCCTGGACAATAAGCAAGTTGAATATTAGTCTCACATGATTGAAGTGGAAGGTATGATAAACAACCATGCCTTTACTATTTTAATTTATTCAGGGTCTATCCATACTTATATATATCCTAAAGTGGTGGAAAGTTTGCAATTGTCGAGAAGAAAACATGAAAAGTCTTGGTTAGTGTAGCTGGCTACAGGAACCAAGAGGAAAGTCACGAAGTTATTTAAGTCTTGTCCAGTGGACATGAATGGACTGAGCACAAAGGATGAATTGAATGTTTTTCATTTAGGTTCTTATGATTATCTAATTGTGATGGACTTGTTGGACCAACACCCTGCCATATTGGACTGTCAGAACAAGGAATTCAATTGCCTGGATGAGGAAGGAAATCAGAAAACAATCCAAGGAATTACCAGATCTGTTGCTATCAGATAAATCTCAGCAATTCAACTGAAGAAATGCTACAGGAAAGGTTGTCAATTATTTGTATCCCATGTGGAGGAAGCATCTAAGGATGAGATCTCAAATATTGAAGATAATGCAGTACTAAAAGAGCTTGAAGATGTATTTCAGGAGGTACCTGGACTACCTCCAAAAAGAGATATTGACTTCTCTGTAAACTTGATGCCTGGAGTAGCTCCAGTGTTGAAAGACCCTAATAGAATGAGTACGCCAGAGCTGAAAGAGATACAATTGCATCTTGAAGAGCTTATGAAGAAGGGGTACATATGCCCAAGTGTGTCACCTTGGGGAGACCCAGTCCTGTTCGTGAAGAAGAAGGATGGTAAGTTGAGATTGTGTATTGATTTTAGACAATTGAACAAAGCAGCCATAAAGAACAAATATCCTCTGTCGAGGATTGATGACCTCTTCGATCAATTGAAGGATGTTAAGATATTTTCGAAGATAGACCTTAGGTCGGGATATCACCAGATAAAGATAAAGGATGAAGACGTCAGGAAGACTACCTTTAGAACAAGGTATGGTCATTACAAGTTCACAGTGGTGCCATTTGGGCTGTCGAACACACCCATTTTTTTTATGTGATTGATGAATGGTGTATTCAGACACTATCTAGGCAAGTTTGTCATAGTCTTTTTGGATGACATCCTGGTGTATTCCAAGTCATAGGAAGAGAATGAGCAACATCCCAGGATGGTGTTGCATATTTTAAGAGAGAACCAACTGTATTCCAAGTTGAGGAAGTGCTTGTTTTATCAGGAGCAGATCCATTACTTAGGGCATATTATTTTTAAGGATGGGATAGTTGTATATCCTGAGAAAATTGAGGCCATGAGAGAATGGTTAGTTCCAAAGAATGTGATGGAATTCATATCCTTTATGGGTCTAGTTGGTTATTACAGAAGGTTTATCGTAGGGTTCTCGAGGATAGCTCACCCTATCACTTCCTTGCAAAGGAAGGAGAAGAAGTTTCAGTGGAAAAAAGAATGTGAGAGAAGATTCCAACAATTTAAGCAATTGTTAAC
>ML778111.1:0-23265 GCA_009831015.1 Picea engelmannii | reverse complement strand
GTTAACAATTGCTTAAATTGTTGGAATCTTCTCTCACATTCTTTTTTCCACTGAAACTTCTTCTCCTTCCTTTGCAAGGAAGTGATAGGGTGAGCTATCCTCGAGAACCCTACGATAAACCTTCTGTAATAACCAACTAGACCCATAAAGGATATGAATTCCATCACATTCTTTGGAACTAACCATTCTCTCATGGCCTCAATTTTCTCAGGATATACAACTATCCCATCCTTAAAAATAATATGCCCTAAGTAATGGATCTGCTCCTGATAAAACAAGCACTTCCTCAACTTGGAATACAGTTGGTTCTCTCTTAAAATATGCAACACCATCCTGGGATGTTGCTCATTCTCTTCCTATGACTTGGAATACACCAGGATGTCATCCAAAAAGACTATGACAAACTTGCCTAGATAGTGTCTGAATACACCATTCATCAATCACATAAAAAAAATGGGTGTGTTCGACAGCCCAAATGGCACCACTGTGAACTTGTAATGACCATACCTTGTTCTAAAGGTAGTCTTCCTGACGTCTTCATCCTTTATCTTTATCTGGTGATATCCCGACCTAAGGTCTATCTTCGAAAATATCTTAACATCCTTCAATTGATCGAAGAGGTCATCAATCCTCGACAGAGGATATTTGTTCTTTATGGCTGCTTTGTTCAATTGTCTAAAATCAATACACAATCTCAACTTACCATCCTTCTTCTTCACGAACAGGACTGGGTCTCCCCAAGGTGACACACTTGGGCATATGTACCCCTTCTTCATAAGCTCTTCAAGATGCAATTGTATCTCTTTCAGCTCTGGCGTACTCATTCTATTAGGGTCTTTCAACACTGGAGCTACTCCAGGCATCAAGTTTACAGAGAAGTCAATATCTCTTTTTGGAGGTAGTCCAGGTACCTCCTGAAATACATCTTCAAGCTCTTTTAGTACTGCATTATCTTCAATATTTGAGATCTCATCCTTAGATGCTTCCTCCACATGGGATACAAATAATTGACAACCTTTCCTGTAGCATTTCTTCAGTTGAATTGCTGAGATTTATCTGATAGCAACAGATCTGGTAATTCCTTGGATTGTTTTCTGATTTCCTTCCTCATCCAGGCAATTGAATTCCTTGTTCTGACAGTCCAATATGGCAGGGTGTTGGTCCAACAAGTCCATCACAATTAGATAATCATAAGAACCTAAATGAAAAACATTCAATTCATCCTTTGTGCTCAGTCCATTCATGTCCACTGGACAAGACTTAAATAACTTCGTGACTTTCCTCTTGGTTCCTGTAGCCAGCTACACTAACCAAGACTTTTCATGTTTTCTTCTCGACAATTGCAAACTTTCCACCACTTTAGGATATATATAAGTATGGATAGACCCTGAATAAATTAAAATAGTAAAGGCATGGTTGTTTATCATACCTTCCACTTCAATCATGTGAGACTAATATTCAACTTGCTTATTGTCCAGGGCAACGTAGATCCTTGGCATTCTACTACCCATGTCCTCCATTGTTTCAGGCTATTGTACATTGTGTAAAACTCTCACTTTATCATTTTTGTGGGGGAAATATCTATACCTATGGTTCCCTTGACAACCCCAACATTCCATAGGTGGCGGTCTTGACATTTTCCCACCCACTTCATCCTTCCTGGGCTCTCTAAAAGATGGTTGTCCCTGAGGATTGTTTCTGAAAAAGGGTGGCTTAGTTCCCTTCTTCCTCTGATCCATATTGAATTTCTTATTGTCTTCACAAGCCTTCCGGAAAGTAGGCTTCTCTCTTTGCTTCTCATATAATCATTTCGCCCTCCTTATCATTTCTTCCATAGTATTAGGATCATCATAATGAATCTTGTCTCAAATGGGATGTGGAAGTCCACTCAGATACCTTTGAATATTGACAGTCTCATCCTTGATGAAAGGAACATACTTCAGTAATTCCAAAAACCTTCATTCATATCCATCAATGGTCACACTTTCTAGCTTGATTTCAAATAACTCTTTCATCTTTCTATCATAATATCTTTTAGTCAAGTATTTCTTCTTGAAATATCTCTTGAATTATTTCCAAGTGATATCTTTCTCTCTAATGTGTTTCACCTACACAAGATGATCCCACCACATGGATGCTTTTCCTTTCAATTGATACATCACAATTCTTCCCTCTGAATCAGAGGAATAATTCTACAGTTGGAAATATTTCCTCATGCCAAGTAACCATGTCTCGACATCTTCCTCCTTCTTATGTTCTCCATCAAACATAGGAGGCTTAATCTTGTTCATTTCTCCCTTTAGTTCATCCACTCCAGATCTCTTGTGCTTTCTGGTAGGAAGCGGTCTTGAACTACTGTGTGCCCTCCTCTTGGAGCGACCTTGGGAGTGATGATGGTGTTTACCAACACTCCGTGATCTTCTTCCCTCAGAAGTTTCGTGACTCCCTGTTTTGTTCGAGTCTCTCTCCTTGTCCAAATTCTTTTCTATTTTCTCCAGAATCTTCATCAACTTTAAGTTGAATTCTCCCTATTGTTCCTTATCTTTCATGAGCTTTTTGCTATCTTCTCGATGATTTTGGGAATCTTTCTACAATCTTTCAATGATTTTCATCATATTCCCTTCCTTATCTATCTATATCTTCTCCATGCCCATTGGAGTTCGACCCTTCAACTCCCAAATGAACATCCATTCCTTTTTCTTCATCCTCGAAACTAGAAGAAGTCTGTGCCTCTTCCATTTATTTACACTCAGTGGCAACTGTATTCGATTCTGGCACTCGTTAAACTTCTGCAAACACAGTGTGCAGAAAACCAAAATTTGTCAAGCCACAATTACTTAACAAATCCCACAACATTCATAAACAAATCTAATTCAAGAAAACATCCAGTTTCAATTCTCTATGATTCTCATTCAATCAAGAATCCCCGCAGATTTCTTCTTTCATATATCTAGTCTACTAATTTTTCAGGCACTAGCCCCTTTATATCAGTCCCCCAACCCACGTGACCATGAGTTGTGACCAAGAGGTAGATAAATCAGCGCGTACTCAGGCCTTCGGCCTCAGAAAGTTCATTGTGGACTTCGGGTGAAAGTTCTCTGGGCGAAAGTGAGTGGGAAAAATTTGAGAAGTCTAAAGGACGAAGTCCTGAAGTGGACTAGAGCCGTTGATTTAAGGTGGATGAGTGGCACATGATATGGAACTTTGGGTACATAATACTCTGGAGGAAAGTGGAGGTCGAAAGTGTCGAACTCCCAAAGTGCAGAGTCCCGAAGTGGATCTTGATTGTTAATTGTGAAGGAGGTAGAGGACCATTGATCTGATCTTGGTTGAAGGTTTTGAAGTCATGAAGAACCATGACATTAAGCCCTGGGTCACAACCCAAGGTCACATGAAAGAAAGAAGTTGGCACTTGTTAGTGTGGGATTTGGAAAAGTGTGCTTAGAGAGTAGGACCTGCAGATAACCATCGATCTGAGAACATAAAATCGATGGTGAGGAATATTTGCGGGGAGAGGAGGAAAAATTAGTGAATGTGCTAGTTCACAGATTGTTATTCACTAGAGCCATTTTTATCATCGGGAAAGGGTGTCAATGAACACGATTGAATCGAGATTTGGTGAGAACTTTTATTATTGTGGGGACAAAACTCTCTGACAAAGAGTGAGAATGTTCATAGCCTACAATTAATGTGAACCGTCGATCATAGAAAAAATAAGTAATGATCATATCGTGACCATGAAAACTCTGAGGGTGATAAAAGGGCCTGTGGTTGATTTATTTTGAGACCAACAAGGTCCCGAGGAGTTTATCTAGCTCATGAATATTTAATGATCCTTGACCATGAGGTCATGCAGCCCCGAAGGAGATAAGTGGAATCTCTATGAAGTGGTATTAGAGCCTCATTTTGTTCTCAGGCAGAAGGAAGGTGATAAAGGAGATAGTCTGATACCATAAAGTGGTATCAGAGCTTAAAATTTGTCTGCAGATCGTAGGCAAAGGTGAGAAGGTGAAAGGAGGAAATCTAATAAAATCAAATGTTATCAGAAGCATAAGTTTTTCTATAGACAACAGGTGAAGGAGTAGACAGATTAAAATGATCTATAAAGATTGTTGCAATGTATGGTAGACAACTAGGTGGTCTGAGGTAAGAGGAATATGGCTACTGAAGGCCATAAGTGTGGTCAATACAAGGACCACCAACAGAAAAAAAAAGATGAGATAGAAAAATATCTCAGGGAGATCAGAGAAAAATTAGAGAAGCTGACATGGAGGATGCAATAGGAAGAAAATGAACACTCGACATATGAATCCAAGAGAGAGGCCATGGGGCCTAACAATTTTAAAATTAATTGTGTCTATGATGCAGGTGCAACAAAGGAAAGACAACCAACAAGGATTGTGAAAGAGGAGGAGAAGGAGAAGAAATTCATGTCTTCCTCGACAGAAAAAGAGAAGCATTCGGATGAATTTCTCACTCAATGGAAGAAAGAGTTGAAGATGTTGGACAATTGGTTGAACAATCTAGAACCAGAAAAGTACTATCAAGATGCAATCATGCAAAGGGAAATAGGATTCCAGCATGAGGAGAAGTTGGAGGAAGTTGAAGATACGCCAACAAGGGAGATGAAAAAAGTCAATCTGTCAGGGGGGGAAGATGACCAACAACTCAGAGGTGATACTGCAGAATTGGAGTCTGCAACAGAGTGGTCAACTAGTGCCACCGAAAATGAAGATGATGTAGGGGATCAGATTGATCTATCCATTAGTAAGGATGAAACACATCATAGTAACATGCATGATAGGAGGAATCAATGACCAGACACTTCCATGGAGGAGGAAGAGCACACATTAGAATATGCCTAAGAGATGGAGAAAGAAGAACGTTGGGTGGAATTACTCGAAAATTTCAGCCAAAAAGATGAACATGAATAATTGGAACCTACAACAGTAGTAGGAGGAGAAGAGAATTCAAAGGAATGGCTCAAAGTTTTCAGCCAGGAAGCTGAGAAAGAGATAACTGTAGAATGTGAACCTACAACAGAGAAGAGAGCAATAGACAACTTGGATTTTGTTGATCTGTGTGAAGAACTAGAGGCTGTAGAGAGAAGGGTAAATATAAAAAGTCATCTAATCCAACAAGTCAAGTTGAAAATTGATGGAAAGGAGATGCAGTAGAATGAATTGAAGGAGAAGAGCCATCCAGTGGACCAGTTGGACAAAGAAATAGAGGATATTAAGAGATTGATGTTGGAAGCAGCACAAGAAGCAGTCATCAGAGAAGGATGGAATAGAAGAGGACTTGTAGGAGCAGCAGGGAAATAGAAGAAACAAGGAAGAGGAGCAAGTGGACAACTCCAATTTCAGTTTTGCAACCCTGGAGGATCTCAAGAGCATAGCAGAGGGAGCCATGAGTAAGAGCTCATGATTTTCTGAGCAATGGATTATGATGCAGAAGCATCGTCAACAATCACACACGGAGAGACAACTCAGTGTCTTAGCATGTCTTTGAATCATTTCAAATTCTTAAACATTGGCGTTTCCTGCAAATCTTTCTTGAACTGATTGAAAACTGAAGAAGATCAAAACACTTGGGATTGAATGATCATGAGTGATCTGGGATTTTCACCCCTAGATTTTAATGTAACAGAACTTAAGTAGCTATAATTTTTTTCTTCGAGAATATAGATAGTCAGGGGGAACCCTAGGAACCCTCTTGTATAAATAGGGGTATTATATGCCCAAATGAGGCTTCTAGAGGAGTATTGTTATTGAATAGGAGGTAGCTGCAAGTTAGTTAGAAACTATCAGAGTTGTAGCCATGTAAATTGAGTATTTGAATGAATATAACAGATGAACATTGATCCAAAAAGTGTTTGTTGTTACTATTATTATCTATCTGAGTGCATGGTAGATTTTTCAGTTTAGATTTTGTTCTCTATTATTGTGTATTTTAACAGATGCATGAATTACACTATGAATATATGAATATGAGAAGTGATAAATAAGTTTCACTTGTTTCTCCTCATCAAGCTTATGCAAGTAGTGCATACTGTACGCAAGGAGTTTGTTTAAGAAAGTATTTTTTTTTCTCAAATCTTAGAAGAGATAGTGCAAAGCTTTCATATGCAAAGTGTGCATATTTTCCGTAAGCAATGCATCGAAAGAGTCTTTGACTCAAAATCTCAGGAGAAGAAGTTTAAGATTTATTTACAGAAAGGAGTAAGGAAATGGTACAAGGTGTGCACATTCACCCGTAAAGAAGCTAAGTCTTGATTGAAGATCTATTTCAAAGGGTGCACAGATCTGAAATTTTAACTAAGTGTCGAAGAAACCCTCAAAAGAGTTAAGGGTTCAGAGGAAGAAACAAATCTCAAGAGAGATAACGCAGGTAAATATTCAAAGGGAGTGAAGCTCTGAAGGTTTTATAATTTATCGGCCAAGATTCGTCTAGGAGGGAGTGATATCATTTCAGATCGTTGGATCTGGGAAAAGCACACAAATTTTAAGTCTCATTGCAAACACAAGAGAGAGGATTCGATGAATTCCCAAAGAGGCCAAGGACCGTCCATCATCCAGAGGTACATGTGGCATAATATCCACAACTCTGGAGAGAAAGAACCTCGAAATTTTTATGGACAAAGAGAAAGAAAAATTGTAGAAGAGACGAAGGCCGAAGTAGATCCAGGTTGTTAGTTTCCAGGATATATGTTTCGACAGATCTAAAACTTCAAGAAAATTCACTTCAGAGGATTCCAAGTGTGCAGTGTGACAAACTCCTATAGTTTTGAAGGTTGAAGTAGATCGCAACCATCTGTTCCAAAGAAAACATGGAAATAGATCAAGAATTTCAAAGGCTTAACACTCCTAAACGAATTCGACGGGAGAATAAAAGATCTGGACTGTCAGATATAGAAGGAAATGTGTAGGAAATCCACCATATTCAAGTGAAACCACTTAAGGAGAAAATGAGTGCACAAGATTTGAAACTCATGAAGCCCGAAGATACGAAATGAATCATGGTCGTCAGATCCAGAAGGAAACACATCGATAGATCATGAAATCCAGGTGAAAGTACTCCGAGAGAGAGTAAAGGAAGAACGTTTTAAATGTGGTCGTTGATCTGTGGGAGGTACATGTCAACAGATCGTGGACTTCAGGTGAAAGTGCTCTGGGTGAAAGTGAGCGGGAAAAAGTCGAGACGTCCAAAGGATGAATTCCCGAAGTGGACTAGAGCCGTTTATTTAAGGTGGATGCATGGCGCCTTATATGGAACTTCGGGTATGGAATACTCCAAGGGAATGAAGAGGTTCAAAGTGTCGAACTCCCGAAGCATGGAGTCTCGAAGTGGATCTTGATCATTGACTGCAAAGGAGGCCGAGGACCATTGATCTAATCTTGGTTGAAGTTTCTGAAGTCATGAAGAACCATGAGGTTAAGCTTTGGCTCACAACGCAAGGTCATATGCAAGGAAGAAGCTAGCACCCATTAGTGTGAGATTTGGAAAATGGTGCTAAGAGATCAGGACACACGGATAGCCATTGATATGAGAACGGAAAATCGACAATGGGGAATCATTGCGGGGAGCAGAGGAAAAATTAGCAAACATACTAGTTCGTAGCCCACTATTCACTAGATCCATTGATATATTTGGGGAGGGGATAAATGAACACGATTGAATAGAGATTGGGAGATAAAAAAAATTATTGCGAGGACAGAAATATCCGATAAAGAGCAAGCACGTTGGTAGCCCATAATTGCTATGAACCGTCGATCGAGGAACAAACCAGTAACAATCAGATCGTGACCGTGAAAACCCTTAGGGTGATAAAAGGGTCTACCTTTGATTGAGTTTGAGACCAGCAAGGTCCCGAGGAGATGATCCAGCTTGATAATATTTAACGATCCTTGACTTGGAGGTCGAGTAGCCCTGAAGGAGAGAAAGGGCGTCTGCATCAAAACTCGAGAAGGTGAATTTTTTTAGAATTCTAGGGTTCCATGGATGTATTATACTTTGAGGCATGGTTGGAGAACATGTATATGTGCTTCACACTTCATTATTAAACCTTAAACATGAAGGTCTGCATGGTGGTCTTCGAATTGAAAGGGAGCGCTCTGATTTGGTGGAAGATGCTCCTACCTCAACTAAATATGGTCGTCAAAGATGTGTCATGGGAGATGTTTGAGGAATGGTTACGAGAGAGGTAATTGTACAAGGAATTGATTTATATTCAACTCAATGAGTTCAACACCTACGACAGGGTAGTTGTTCGGTGCCTGAGTATGAGGCCAAATTCATGGAACTACTTAGGTATGCTCCACATATGAACATAGATAATTCAAAGGTAAAAAAGTTAATGTTCTTCCTTAACTTCAACATTTGTGTGAAGGTAAGCATCCTAATTCCTCAAACATTGCATGATGTAGTTCAGAAGGCCCTCATAGATAAGAAAGAACTAAACGGTGGGGGTTAGGGAAGGAACCCTTCTAGAATGGCTAGACAGGTGATATCAGGACTGTAACAACATTAGAAACCAACTAGACAAACTTTAGGGAATCACGATATGCCTAGAGGACCTATGTTCTATACACCACAATGAAAGACACCTCAATAGGGGAATCCTTATAGAATACCACCACAACAATAATGTCGTCTGCAAAAACAATAAAATTTTAGGCATGCTCAACAAAACAAACAAGGATCATAGACTGCTAGGACAACAACTTCTACTTTGGGGACCAAGAACACTGGACCGAACAGTAGATGGTAGACATGTGGAGAGCCACATTACCAATGACAATTTATGATTAAGAAGACCAGAGAGGATGGATCATTAGGACCCATTACAGTTGGAGATTTGGGCAAGGCCCTCGGGATACATGCAGTGGTGAATAACCATTAGGTCAAGCACTAGTCCACTGTGCTCAATACGTCATGTACATTCACTAACCCAAATTTTAGTATTTTGGAAGATCTAGGTCCTCTAGAGAGATTTATCTCTAGTGCAATGCTAAAGAGAATTAAGGTAAAGGTAGTTGAGCAGGATGAGTTTAGATACGTAGAAATGGCATTAGGTTCCAAACAAAAGGTTGGAGGAAATGTTACGAACTTTATCATTAATTTGTAATATTTTGTATCGAAGGACAACCTATATGTCATGAACTTAGGATCTTATGACATAGAGATTGGTATGGATTGGTTGGAATCACATGTTGTGATACTTAACTGTAAGATGAAATAGTTAAGTTTGATAGATGATTTGAGATAGAGTAGACTGATTGTAGGAAGGAACCAGGGGGTTTCCTTGAAATTTATTTCTTCCCTACAACTATAGAAGAGTATGTGAAAGGGGTGAAATCTTTATGAAATATTAGCATTAAATGAAAAGGGTGGGGAAGAAGGATTAGAAAACCTTCCTATAGTACAAGACTTTGCAGACGTGTTTCCATAAGAGTAACCAGGTTTACCACCCAAAAGAGAGTTGGATTTTACAATAGACTTGAAACCAGGAATTGAACCTATAGCGAGAACGCCTTACCAGATGTCAATGCCTGAATTATAGGATTTGAAAATGCAATTGAAAGAATTGTTGGAGTTGGGACTTATACATCCAAGTGTGTTGTCGTTGGGTGTGGTAGTGATATTTCTTAGAAAGATGGATGGATTGTGTAGGCTTTACATTGAATACCGTGAATTGAACAAATCTATGATCAACAACCAATATCCATTGCCAAGGATTGACGATTTATTTGATCAGATGAAGGGAGAAACTGTGTTTTCTAAGATCAAATTGAGATCAATATATCACCAGTTGTGGATTAAGTGGAGGCTATCCCTAAGACCATATTTAAGACGAGATTTAGAAACTATGAGTTCAGCGTTTTACCGTTCAGATAGATGAACTCCCTAAGCATATTCATGAGTTTGATGAATGGGGTGTTCCATGAATACTTAGATAAGTTTGTTCAATTATTTATTGATGACATGCTGATTTATTCTTGGACAAAAGAAGAGCATGAAGAACATTTAGGATTGGTCCTAAAGTCTCTACAAGAAAAAACATTGTACGGGAGACTATCAAAATGTTGTTTTTACCAATCAAAGATTCATTACTTAGGCCATATCATATCTATTGAAGGTATCACTGTGGATCCAACAAAAGTAGAGGCTATTATGGAATGGAAAATACCGAAAAACATAGAAGAAGTACACAGTTTTATGGGTTTAGCAGGATATTAGTGATGATTCGTCGAAGGTTTTTCGAAGATAGAAAATCTGATCAAAGAATTGTAGAGGAAGAACAATAAGTTCGTATGGATTGAGAAATGCATGGAATCATGTCAAAAGCTCAAAGAGTTGTTGACAAAAACACTAATAATAAAGGTCCCTGACATGAAAAAAGTATTCTTGGTAAGTATGGAGGAATCCAAGGAAGGTTTAGGTGGAGTTTTGATGTAAGACGGTCAAGTGATTGCTTACATTTCAAGGAATTTGAGAAATCATGAAGAGAACTATGCAACACATGACTTGGAATTATTAGAAATTGTATATGCCTTGAGAGTTTGGAGACATTATCTAATTGGATGGAAATTCAAATTAAATGCAGATCAATGTGGATTGCATCACATATTTACACAGAGTGACTTGAAAGTGTGACAAAGGCATTGGTCAGAATTACTTAGCGAATACGACTTTGAGATTACTTACATTAAAGGAACGGTTAACATATTGGTAGATGCGTTGAGTCAGAGACCATGCATATTCTCGCTAATACTGCTTAAGATGAATCTTCGAGAAAAGAATCTTACTTTACAGATAGATGATGATTGGTACAAGGATGTTAAGAATAATATTGGAAAATATACCATGATGGTACCAAAGTATGAAGGTTATTCATTAGACAACGATGGATTGATGATATTTAACAAAATAATTTACGTACCGCCTAATGATGAATTAAGAATTTTTATCTTAAGTGAAGCACATCGAGTAGTGTACTTGGCTCATCCGGGAGTCACGAAGATGAAGGAAGACCTTAAGCCTTTATTTTTATGGAAAGGAATGAAAGCAGACATAGTTAGTTACGTTGTGATATGTCTATAATGTCAGGAAGTGAAAGATGAACATAGATATCAAAAGGATTGCTACATCACACATTATTCCATAATTGAAATGGGAAGTCATTTTGATTGACTTTATTGTTAGATTACCACTGACAACAAGGTGGCATGATTCAATTTTCGTGATAGTGGAGATTGTTGTGTCCATTTTGTAACTTGGGTGAGAAAAACAAGGGAGCTCGCATGTCTAGTTGGGCCTGCTAGACAAGACAAAGGTTAATTCATGAGTTAAAAAATCCAAGTAGATGAAATAAACAACTAAGCAAACTAAAAACAAATAAGGAAATAAAACTAGAATGCATAAGAAACTTTGAACCAAAAAAAATCAATCAATGACCAAGATTATTCCACCAATGGATAATTATATTAGTTGGAAAACAACCATAGAGAAATGAGGAATTACGAGTCCCATATTCCTCCTTGGGAGGGCTATTAAGTTCCCTAATGGAGATCTCTTCTTGCAATGGTAGAAAAGAAAGAAAATGATGAAGAAATCAATGCCTATTCCCTCAAGAGGTGAGTGGAATGGCTTATTGGAATGTTGCTCGAATGATCCAAGGAGAAAAGAGGATTCTCAAGGGATGATTGATGTAGCATAACAATACTATGAAAATCGTATTTTCTTAGTGCACCCATGGCCTCCATTTATAGCATTTCTTCAAGGAAATATTTAACTAGTTCTTAGTGTCAACAAGGGTCCCTTTAGGGCACCCTTTGGTCCTTGACCAGCCCCGCATTTGGATTTAGCTCAAATTTGAGGGTCAAATCAAGTTGGGAGGTGGTCCATAAGTGATTTAGGGGCCGACAAGAACCATAAATGTGTCATTCACAGGAGTGTGCATATTTTATCGTACACAGTCGCGCATATGGTGCATTGTGCACTCTACGAGCTTCTTTGTCCCATGCACTTCCTTTAGTGAGTTAGCGCATGTCAATTTTTTCCCAATTGTATAGTTTTTGCCTCTTGGAAATGCATTTTTGTTCTACAGGTGAACTAATAGTTGTTTGGCATTGCTTTATTTCTATAACCATTTGCGTGCAGTGTTGTGGATGAAATTTCAATGATAACAGATGCCCCCTGATGTGTGAGGTTAAGAGCATACATATAGCTGAAATAAATTAATGTTTCTTATACTGAGGGTGAAATTGTAAGGAAGAGTGATGATAGGAACTACAGGAGCGATCCATCGGAGGGAGAGGGGAAACTATGGGGCCCAAACCTTTATATAGGAGAAAAAAGAAAATCTGTATACAAACGATGCGGGCATGCCCCATGCTCGTGTCATGTAATCCAAAATGTAAGACAATAATTGAAGTTGTATGTTGAGGTAGATAACTGCAGTGCCCTCTGGGGCATTCTGATAACAACATATGACAATTTTTATGGTGAACATACCCTAAAAAGAGGTAAGGATGAATGTAAGAAGTGTTGATGACTCATAGGCATTGATGGCGTAAAACATTCAGAAGTCTTTGGCTGGTATAAAACAACTGCAATAGTCGCATACTAAGACCCATCGTAACATGAGATTCGGTTGAAGTCGAATGTTATGGGGTTCAATGGAATCAAAGATAAATCATGGTTCTTTCTGTGCCATTTGAGAATCCTCATTATAAAGGTAATGAGAGTCAATATATTGTCTCCCTTCTGGAAACTATGTTGAATTCGATGGAAAGGGAGACATGACGCCAAGAATCAAAGGGCTTCATGAAATCCACAGAGATAAGATCAGGAATTGATGGGGAACATGGACAAAGTCAAGAGGCGATGAGACTCAAGGATTCCTTTGGTTGAGGATATGTTGAAAGGATGATTGGTAGAAACCATAAAATGATATCTAGTGTCAAGAGGACGACCATACATGGGGTTAAATTGTGTCAGAGGTGTGACAAAGTGGACAAAATCGGAGATTAGGGGTACATGGACTGTGGGATACTTTGTGTTTATGAGCTATTTCAAAATGAGTAAAGGAGAGTAGATGTCCCAACCAAGCGCAACATGGGTTGCGTTGCCGGGAAAAGAAGGCCATCAAGGATGATGATAAAAATCTAAGTAAATGTTGGAAAGAAACTATTTTTACAATTACCGAATAAATAAAGAATAATTTGGGATGTGTATAGATATAGAAATGGGTGCCCCAATACAATATGGCTTGGGTTGTGAGGGCACAAGTTGCGAAGAGAACTGGTGGACAGTGGGGGGCCCGTGGGTGGGCTTTTGTATGAGGGAAATGAATGGGTGGAAATATGTAGATGAGAAAACTTGTTTTGGATGAAATGGAGGGTTAGTGATATTGCAACGGTGCAGTCAAATAAAACCAAGATGAGATAACCTGGGAGTATGACGTAGTCGCACCCTTAGGCACATCCGCTCACAGTACCTCCTTCTTCTCCCGGCCCAAAAAACTCAAAGGTTCTTCTATTTCCCTATCGGGAAATCCACACCCACAAATCTTTTCACACGATCCCCTTTCTTTGTTTATCGGGGAATCAGATTTTGCAAATTCACGATGTCAAAGGTCGATCACTGGGCTCTCGAATCCCCGAGACCTGATGGCCATTCAACGCTAAATTTTCTCTTACTCTGTCGGAACTTCTCCTATCACGATTTCTCTACTCACGATATCGAATGCTTTGGTTTACCGATACCCGATGTGTCGAAGCTCTGACGCACATGTGCGAGTTGACCTTTCCACTTCCCATCACTTCTATCGGGATTTCGGGGTTTGCAGGATCATGAATCCTGATGCCAAATGTTTTGGGACTTTTCTTTCCCCGAACTCGGATACGGTGTGCCACCTGTCGTCCACTAACTCTGATGTGGCCCACACAACTCTCCCGTCGGGATATCGCATTTCGCGATTCCAACCTGCAAGAGTATCCTGCCTCCGAGATCTCCGATGCTCCGAGCCCCAACTTCCTTGAATCTTCTACCATGCATCCCAAATGATGGATGGTTCTAGGCTCGTCGGGATATCACGGATTGCGATATCGCAATTCCTGTTACAATAATTTGGAGCTTCGACTCATGAAACCCCTATTCACGATATGTGTATGAATCCAACGGTCCTCGTGACTCGCATCAATGAATCCTCCCCTCCTGAGCTTGGAACCTTTTGGGAATACGTCATCATATCTTCTTTGCACCTTGGGGATATTTTATGACTTACGAGAACTCCGGGATTCTCCTCGGAGAATTCCAACCGTCCATCCCTTCCTGACGAATTTTGTGAATTGATTCAAGTACTTCCTCCACGAAGAATTTTTCTCCTATGCACGAACCGGCAGTGCCTGCTTGAATACTTCAAACAAAAATTCCCTGTGAAATCCTTTGACGAATTTGAAGTCCTATCCCTCCTGAGATTTCCACGACCTTAAGTGCTCCTGGAAAACCTCTTGTGCGCACCCTTTGCGGAAAACCTTCAACAACGTCTAAGTGTTGAAGTCTCTCGACTCTTCGCACTCCTTGCAGCGGAAGTCTTCAATTCTCTTGCTTAGAATCGCAACTCTGAGTCTTAGCTTAGCCTACACACTCCTTGCACGGCTCGTATTATCAACTACACTTCTGGGAACTTAGAACCAAATTTATCTCTATCTGAACCCTCTGTCAATGCACTCCTTGTGGACACTTCGACTGCACTCCTTGCAAGAATTCTCTGGCTCAAAATAGAGAAACAATTGAAACTAACTCCTCCTTCCTCTTAGACTTCAATTCAACCATGAAATCACATACACAACATAAAATCAAATGTAAAACAGGAAGTAAAACTTCATGAGCATATCATTCAACATCAATACACAGAGAACAACACAAAACCATGAATTTGAACCAAAGCTTTCTATTAATTCAAATGTTTGTACACGGGTGTTCTTTCTCTGCTCTCTGCGTGTTATTCTCTTTGATAATTCTCATCATAATGTTACAATGATACAATGAGGGTGTCTATATCCATTTTCCCTCTAGCTCTTACAAACTGTCCAATCTAGAATTTAATTCTACCTACATACATTAACTACTTTAAATGCCTCCAACTACCTAAGAACGAGAGCAATCCGCTCAAGGTCCATTTACAATATACAAGTGCACTCTCTTTTAATGGCTCATTTAAGATTTGCGCAACAACTCCAAAGTGATTTTCAAAAATTTGTGCTGGCGCTCGTACAGCTGTCCTCTGCTTTCCACGCTGGCTCGCTTGACGTGGGCAATGCTCCTGCATCATACTCCCTCGCTTGAAACTTTTCATGGGCTCCTATCCATGAGCTCCTGCACGGTATGTCCATGCCTCTGAGTCACTGCCTCATTCTCCCAACTGGCATCTTCTACTGGGTGGTTCTTCCATTTGACCAGATACTCGAAGTATTGCTTCCTTCTGGTCTTCTTACCAATTCGCTTATCCAGTATGCGTTCCATATGTGGATTCTCTGAAATTGGCATATTCCTTCACCACTGAATCTCTGGCTGCTCATATTCTGCTCCTACTTCCTCAGGCTTGTAAGGGTACAAATCCGAGACATTGAATATCGAAGATATTCCTATTCCATCCGGTAACTCAATTTCGTAAGCATTTGCCCCAAATTTTCTCAAGACCCTGCATGGCCCAATTTTCTTCATTTTGAGCTTGTTGTATGTTCCTCTCAAGAACCTTTCCTTCCTCAAGTGTGCCAGAACCAGATCACCAACCTCAAACTAAATTTGTCTATGATGTTGATCTGCTATGTGCTTGTATTCCTTACTTGAATTCTGCAACCGCTCCTTCACCTGGCTGTGAAGTTCCTTCATCATCTCTGTGAACTCTTCGGCACTTGCGCTCCTAATCACCATCTATTATGAATCTTGTAGTTTAGAAACTCCTCTCGACTGCACACCATATACAATTTGGAATGGACTCTTGCCTGTGCTCTTGTTCACGGATTCATTGTATGCAAACTCTGCCTGTGGCAATATATTGTCCCAACTGTTGTGGTGCTCTTTCACCAAGCTTCTCAACAAGTCTCCGAGACTTCTATTGACCACTTCCATCTGTCCATCCGTATGAGGATGATAAGATGAAATAAACATCAAATTAGTCCCCATCTTCTTCCATAAAGTCCTCCAAAAATGCCCTATGAATTTCGTGTCTCTGTCCGAAACGATACTTTTTGGCAACCCATGAAGTCGAGTGACCTCTTTGAGGAATAGATTTTCAATGTGAGTTGCATCACTATTCTTCTGACATGGGATGAAGTGTGCCATCTTGGAAAACCTATCCACTACCACAAAGATTGAATCAACACCTCTTTGTGTCCTTAGCAACCCCAATACAAAATCCATGCTTATTGCATCCCACGACCTTTCTGGTATGGGTAATGGTTGATAGAATCTCGCATTCTTCTTCCTACCATTCGAATGATGGCAAACTCTGCATCTGTCTACAAATTTCTTGACCTCTGTTCGCATCCCTGGCCAAAAATATGATTCGCTCAACTTCGCGAACGTCTTGTCATGACCAAAATGTCCTGCCAAGCCTCCGCTGTTCTTTTCCTTCAACAGGTTCTCCCTCATGGAGCATTTCAGAATACACAATTGATTTCCCTTGAATAGAAATCCTTCCTAGATCATGTACTCTATCCACTGACTTCTGTCTCTGAGAACTGGGTTCTCATCTGCTTCATACGCTTTGCTAAAATCCTGATCAACTGCATATATGTCCTTAAGATCATCAAAACCTAACGTCCTGACTTTGAACTCCTGCATCAGCAAACATTTCCTGCTCAAAGCATCAGCCACTTTGTTAGCAGTACCCGAAATGTGTTTAATCACGAATGTGAAATTCTTCATGTATTTGACCCACTTAACATGCCTCTGATTCAACTTCTCCTGTTGAGTTACATACTGCAATGCATGGTTATCACTATACAAAACAAATTCTTTCATAATCAGATAGTGCCTCCACTTTTTCAATGCCTGGATGATGGCATAGAATTCCTTATCATACGCGGAGTACTTCACCTTCGATTCATTCAGCTTCTTGCTGAAATATGAAATCGGCCTATCCTTCTGACTCAAGACCGCCTCGATTGCAAATCCGCTTGCATCGCATTTCACCTGAAATGTTTTCTGGAAATCCGACAACACCAAAACTGGTTTTTTCGTGATCTTTTGTTTCAACAATTTGAAACTCTTTTTTGCCTCTGCTATCCAGTGAAAATATTTATGCCATTTCCTCACCATATCCATCATCGCTGCACTGATTCCACTAAAATTCCTGATGAACTTCTGGTAGAAACTAGCCAATCCGTGAAAGCTCCTCACCTCGAAAATATTTCTCGGTGATGGCCAATTCTTAATTACTTCCACCTTCTCTGGATCCATTCTCAATTTATCTACAGAAATAACAAAACCCAGATAAATGAGCTCCATCTTCATAAATGAATATTTCTTCATGTTTATCAACAACTTCTCCTGTTGTAGCTTCCTCATCACTGTAGCCAAATGATTTAAGTGTTCTGCCACTGATTTAATGAAAATCAGTATGTCATCCAAATACACGATGACGAATTTCTGGATGAACTCCTTTAGGACTTCGTTCATCAACCGCATAAAGGTACTTGGCGCATTCGTCAAGACAAACAGCATGACAAGCCACTCATACAATCCCTCATTTGTTTTGAAGGTTGTTTTCCACTCATCGCCTTCCCTCATGTGAATCTGATGATATCTGCTTTTTAGGTCCACCTTTGAAAAAAAATTGGCTCCACTTAAACAGTCCATTAAATCATCCATGCGTGACAATGGAAACCTGTACCTGATGGTTATCTTGTTGATGGCTCTTGAATCGGTGCACATTCTCCAGCCTCCATCTTTCTTTGGACTGAGTACCGTTGGAATGGCACACGGGCTTAGGCTTTCCCTGACCAATCCTTTGTCTAGAAAATCCTGGACTTGCCTTTTAACCTCTTCATTCTCTTGCGGCATCAATCTGTACGTAGCTTTATTCGGCAAACTGGCTCCTGGTATGAGGTCAATATGGCGACTCACACTCCTTATCGGTCGCAACTAAGAAGGTAGTTCGTCCATGACTATATCAACGAACTCTTCTAGCAGTTCCTGAATCTTCTTTGGTAAATCACCAACCCTCGTGCCGATCAAAACAATTCTCGGCTTCCTGACCACAAAGAATTGTGGCTCTTCTTTCTTCTTCACCTCAGTAATAAGTTCCTTCCCACTCATGAGAAGTACATTGTTTCTTACCTCCAACGTCACCTCCTTATCCTTGATCGGAAGCAACATATGGGTTCTCCCATTCTTCTCCAGAGTATATGTGTTCATTTTCCCATCATGAATCACATTTCTGTCATATTTCCATGGTCTACCCAGCAATAAATGACAAACATCCATAGGAATAACATCACACAAGATTTTATCATTATACCCTCCTATCTTGAATTGAAATAAACATTGTTTAGTGAAAGTTACCCGGTGTCCTTTCTGTAACCAAGAAATTCAGTATGGGCTTGGATGATTTGTCATCTCCAGCACCAAATTCTCCACCATCTCGGTTGAAACGAGATTATTAGTGCTTCCACTGTCCACAATAACCTTTCACACCCTATCCTTGGTTTTGCAAGTAGTCTGGAATAATTTGCTCCTCTGGACTGAACTCTCCACCTCCTTCTCGGGTGTCAAAAGAGATTTTAGCATCATAAACGATCTTCTACCTTTAGCGTCTTCTTCCTCAACATCCTGCCTCTGTGCTTTGGTGATGTGAGCTTATCCTCCATCCTTCTTTTTATCTGGACACTCATAAGACTTGTGCCCATTCTTTCCACACGTGAAGCATGTAATTACTCCACCTCTTCCTCTACCTCGACCTCTGGTACGAGGAAAAGTGTTACTATCAGCATAATCTCCTTTCTGCTCATTATGTTCCCCTCTCTGCTCATCATATTGTCCACGCTGTGAACTTCCACCTCTCTCTATCTGAGTTTGAGGTTTCTTCCAGTCTTCCTTGGGCTTCTGGCTTCTATCCTGGGCAACAGATTTGCCTCTTGGCTGACTCTTGCCTTGGCCTCTCTGACCTTGTTTTTGGCTCAGCTTCTCCTCAGCTTTCAGAGCCAATTGATAAGCATATTCCACCGTTTGGATGGTTAGCATGCTCAATTCATCCTGAATGTCATATCTCAAACCATTCAGATATCTGACAACCTTCTCATCATCACTCTCTCGATGACCTGCCCTGATGTTCAGTCTATAGAAATCCTTAGTGTATTCTTTCACTGACATCATCTTCTGTCTCAGGTTCTGCATCTGCCTGAACAAAGTGATTTGATAGTCCCTGGGGATGAATTTTGCTTTCATCTTCGTGATCCTCCTCTCCCAGCTTTTGATCTTTTGCTTGCCCTTTCAGCGTCCGTCAGCTTGTAGCTCATCCCACCACAATGTTGCATGTCCTTTCAGCCTTGTGACAACATGTCTAACCTTCTTGTCCTCTTTGACCTCTTCATAGTCAAAGTAGGTGTCGATATCTCTAATCCAATCTAGAAGCTCCTCTGCATCCAAATTTCCCTCGTAAACTGGAATGTCCATCTTCTCCCTTGCTCCCATCCTTGCAATGGCTTTGATTAAGCACTCACTTGCGGCATCTTCGGCTGCAACTTCCTCTTCATGTTCAACCTCAACCTCATCTTCAGAATCACTAAGATCCCCCACACCGGTTGTGCATCTTTGCACTGTCTCCATATCTTCGAGTCTAGCTTGGAGATCACACATTTGTCTCTCCATTTCTAGATTTTCTATTTGTCTACCCCTTCTCCTCAGAATTTCCCTATCCTTTGGATCAGGTGATTGCCTTTCTCAACTTGGCGGCATGGTGAATTCTCTTCTCTGCTACAGAAAGCAAAGAGTCTTTCTAAGCTCTGATACCACACTTGACATAGTCACACCCTCAGGCACATCCACTCATAGGACCTCCTTCTTCTCCTGGCCCGAAGAACTCAAAGGTTCTTCTATTTCCCTATCAGGAAATCCACACCCATAGATCTTTTCACATGATCCCCTTTCTTTGTTTATCGGGGAATGAGACTTCACGAATTCGCGATGTCAAAGGTCGATCACTAGGCTCTCGAATCCCCGAGACCTAATGTCCATTCAACGTTGACTTTTCTCTTACTCTATCGGAACTTCTCCTATCGCAATTTCGCTACTCGCGATATCAAACGCTTTGGTTTACCGACCCCCGATACCCGATGTGCCGAAGCTCCGACGCACACCTGTGAGTTGACCTTTCCACTTCCCGTCACTTCTATCGGTATTTCAGGGTTCGTGGGATCGCGAATCTTGATGCCAAATGTTTAGGGACTTTTCTTTCCCTGAACTCCGATACGGTGTGCCACCCGTCGTCCACTAACTCTGTTGTGGCCCACAAAACTCTCCCATCGGGATATCACATTTCACAATTCCAACCCGCAAGAGTATCTTGCCTCCGAGATCTTCGATGCTCCGAACCCCGACTTCCTTGAATATTCTGCCACGCATCCCAAATGATGGACAGTTATGGGCCTGTCAGGATATCACAGATCACGATATCGCAATTCTCGTTACAATAATTTGGAGCTTCAACTCACGAAACCTCGATTAACGATATGTGTATGAATCCAACGGTTCTCGTGACTCGCATCAACGGATCCTCCCCTCCTGAGCTTGGAACCTTTTGGGAATACGTCACCGTATCTTCCCTGCACCTCAGGGAGATCTGACGACTTATGGGAACTCGTGAATTCTCCTCGGAGAATTCCAACTGTCCATCCCTTCTTGATGAATTTTACGAATTGAGTCAAGTACTTCCTCCACGAAGACTTGTTCTCTTGCACGTGAACCAACAGTGCCTACTTAAATACTTCAAACACAAATTCCCTGTGAAATCCTTCGATGAATTTGAAGGCCTATCCCTCCTGATATTTCCATGACCTTAATTCCTCCTGGAAAACCTCTTGCACGCACCCTTTGTGGAAAACCTTGAACAACGTCTAAGTGTTGAAGTCTCTCGACTCTGCGCACTCCTTGCAGCAGCAGTCTTCAATTCTCTTGCTCAGAATCGCAACTCTGAGTCTTAGCTTAGCCTACGCACTCCTTGCACGGATCCTATGCTCAACTACACTTCTGGGAACTTAGAACCAAATTTATCTCTATTTGAACCCTCTATCCACGCACTCCTTGCAGACACTTTGACTGCACTCCTTGCAGGAATTCTCTGGCTCAAAATAGAGAAACAATTGAAACTAACTCCTCCTTCCTCTCAGACTTCAATTCAACCATGAAATCACATACACAGCATAAAAGAAAATTTAAAACAGGAAGTAAACCTTCATGAGCATATCATTCAACATCAATACATAGAGAACAACACAAAACCATGAATTTGAACCAAAGCTTTCTATTAATTCAAATGTCTGTACATGGGTGTTATTTATCTTCTCTCTGCATGCTCTTCTCTTTGATAATGCTCATCATAATGTTACAATGATACAATGAGGGTGTCTATATCCATTTTCCCTCCAGCTCTTACAAACTGTCTAGTCTAGAATTTAATTCTACCTTCATACATTAACTACCTTAAATGCCTCCAACTACGTAAGGATGAGAGAAATCTTCTCAAGGTCCATTTACAATATACAAGTGTGCTCTCTTTTAATGGATCATTTAATATTTGCAAAGTGATTTTCAAAAATTTGTGTTGGCACTCGTCCAACTGTCCTCTGCTTTCCATGCTGGCTCACTTGACGTGGGCGATGCTCCTGCATCAGAATCCATTGGGAAAGATAGTAAAATGATGAGAAGGAGTATGTGTCTTATTTTCGGGAATGTGTGAGACTATAGGGACTCCCAACCGTGGGGGTGAAAGAAGCATGAGTGTCAAGGTACCAAGGGGAACTATGAATGGGACAAATCATGTGGGGGAGAGTGTTACCGTGTGACATAACAAAATGCAGCAAAGTTGACAATATTGCAGAGCCGGATGTAGGGACCCTAAAGGTGATTGTCAGAGGGTGTGATTTGGTAGATGCAATTGACATTTAGAGGGAATGATTACATGCCAGTGTCAAACATATACCTGAAGGGGATATGCTTCTTGTGATTACCAAGTACTTTCACACATCAAAATCGAATACCCGACGTGAACAATATATGAATATAAAGAACACATAATAGTTATTTGATAATTTTGAAAATGAGAACGCGTACCTGGATGTGATGTGAGAAAAATGCTCCTTGGGGGCCAAGTATGCATGGTGACCCAAGGAATGTGACTCTGTAGATGGTGGGACCCTGATCCTGTGGCTGAAGATGCTTCAGGAAACAAAGTCTCTAGGATCCTGTAGCTGAGTGTGGAAGTTTGGAAAAATGGACTATATATGGCTAGTGAGCCCACAATGCCATCTCATTTGTACCCGCTTCTATAGTGAATTGAAAAGAGTATTTGGAGATTGTGGGATCTTGAGCAGGCCGATCCGGGAGTTTCGAGAGTCAGGTTAGTGGTCCCATCCTCCTGCAAAGTATTAATTTCTTAGGTTTTGGGTAGGGGTCATATGAATGGTCATACTAGGGTAGGTTTAGGGGTTGTGTTGTATTGACGAACACACGTTTGCAGAATAATATCTTCAGGGATGATTTTAAGGATGGAAATTTATTTTAAAATGTAGAAAACTTGGTGAATCTTACTAATCCTTCATATGCCAACTATAAATGATTGGCGATAGTTTTGTAAAAATATTCAAATTTCTAAGGATTTTACATAGTTTTTATAAAAATTGGGCGATTTTTAAGGTAAAATAATTTTATCCTATAGAATTTGGGTGAATCATTTTTAAAATAGCGAATCTCATTTTTGGAAAAACCATGGAAAATTAGCCCAGGAGAAAAATTTAGCCCCTAAAATCATCCATGAATATCCTCTTCTCTAGTGAGGAGGATATTGCAATCCGCCCGATTTCTAGGGTGGATGGGCCCTAGGTTTTGATATTGTCCCATTTGTGGTGGGGAAGGATGTACCTCCTATTGGGTATTCATCACACCTTGGAGTGGAATAGGGTATTGCAAAATGGTTGGGGGTGATTGAAAATACTATTGTGGGGCCTACTGAGGGGCATGAAATGATGGAGGATGTGG